>WEIT01007834.1:989-15127 GCA_013389985.1 Dryoscopus gambensis | reverse complement strand
AACCAAGGTTGAGCCTGTTTTGCTCTTGAAATATTTCTCCCGTTCTCCTTATCTCACTCATGAAGCCTCCGTTAACCCTTTTTCCCCCCTCTTTTCCCTCCTTTTGCCCAGCTGTGGCAGGGGAGGGTGAGCGAGTGACTCTCATGAGTGCCTGGCATTGGGCCAGTGTCAAACCACGACAAAGGCTTATTATGGAATTGCACCCCTCTCTTTTTAATCAATGGAAACATTGATTTGTGATTTAATCTGGAATAGGGTTTATTAGTTTATTAGTTTCTGAATGTCATCATTCTGTAGTGGTAACAGAAATTCTGAAGAAACATAGCTGAGAGGTGGTCACGGAGCATGGCATATATTAACTGTTCTTGCAAATGAAACTAATTTGATCTAGTGTTCCAGAGACTGCTTTAAAAAATTCTGCAATAAAACCAGATGCTGCGTATGATTTTCCAAGTCTTTCTCTCCAAATTGCAATGTAATTGCAATGCTTCTTTTGGTAAAATATTCTTCACCTAAAGCAGTATATTTCACTGAATCAATTGCTATGGACTTCTACACTGAAAGAATTTACTTTGGGGTGTAGACTTCTAGGTGGTTCAAAGACATGATGTGAATTCATATTGTTTTTAGCTAGAGTTCGGCACTTTTCCTACCATTGTGTTATGAATTATTTCCCTTAGTTCATCAACAGCAAATAAACCGATTCAGCAGTTTCTCTAGAGACGTGTTTAGAAAATAATATGTATAATAGTCTCTTATCTGTGTGATGCAGTTCAGACTCTCATTTCACTGCATGCAGTCTAATTATTCCAAATTAATGCCAGTCTATATAAGAATATTAAGACTATTAAAAAACCCCAGATTTTGGAATGGGATGGAAAGGATTTCTAAAGTAGAAAGTTGGTTCTGTTCTGTGCGGTTTATTTGTTGGTTCGTTTGTTGGTTGGTTTGGGGTTTTTTCTGTTTTGTGTGCGGGGTTTGTTTTTTGTTGTGATTTTTTGTTGTGGTTTTGGTTTTTTTTTTTGTGTGTGTGTGTGTGTGCGTGGTTTTGGGGTTTTTGAGTTGTGGCTTTGGTTTTTTGGTGGTTTTTTTTAGCATTTAGCAGGGAAGGTATAACAAAATGTATTGGCTGGAAACAGAATGAAGCCAGACATAAGACATTTCTGCCTAACGGTCACAAAGGCAGAGCACCAGAAACCAAATTGTTAAAGGATATAAAACAATTTTCTCTGATTTTTTTTGCAGTTCAAGATTAGATGTGAACTTACAATGGTAGAAGTAAAGTAGTTTCTACATCTAGAAAAAGAATATTTTGGTATATGAGTCTAGGTTGAACAGTTTTGTTTTCTGTTGTTCAAGAGTAGATTACTTTACTATTTCCTCTCAGTTTGCAAATCCATATATGCCTCATCAATGGGACTGTGTTTGCTTCAAAAGAAAAAGATCAAACTATACTAGAGTGTTATGTAACTATGATACCATTAATGTTAATCCTTTAAAACAACAGAGAGAGAGAGAGAAAAAGAGAGAAAGATTATAATTTAAGAGTTTGTGTATAGTCATACCTGGTTTGCAGAAAAATGCACTGAAAACATACCTGTAAGTGTTTTGGGAAAAAAAAAAAATCCAGTTTTCAGTCATATCACAGATTTTTTTTTAATACTGTTCAAAAAGTACCTGACTCTACATAAACACCAACTATAACATGATGTAGACAACTGAGAAACAAGCAAGTGTATTCTTCAATGCTAAAATAAATTACATTTGTACAGGTAGAAAGCAAACCAAAGCTGATAAAAATGTTAAATTTTATGAAAAATCATTTTCAGTTCACATCAAAATAATAACTTTACATTCTCTATGTTTTAATAGTATAAGCAGCAACAACATAAAAAAGAACAAACGGTCACAGAATGTTTGAAACCAGTTCTTCATAAGTTATTAGCAAATTAAAAAAAATAATTACAAGCACTTGTAGCCCACACAAATCTTTTGGAATTGGCACCATCTCTCTAAAACATCTATATTCTATATAGATTTCTAATTACAAATACCACCAGCAGCTGCCATATAATCCTATTAGTACATGTAATATACATAGTATATTTGTTCCCATTTGGCAGATCAGAGTGACTTAATGATTATTGTTTGTTAGTACTGTCATTGCTCAGGTGAGACAAAACCAGCCATATACACCAATTCATCACTCAGATGAATTTTTTACTTACCTTTATGCTTCACTGGTCTACATCTCTTTTCACAGTATAAAATTGTAAGTGGCAATTGCAGAGATTAGAACCGAGGGTGTAGTAATAAAACACCGCAAAAAAATTGAATTCAGGTAATCCAACTTAAGTCTTTACTAAATGAAGTGCACACTCAAATGGGTAGCAGATGAATGATTTTCTTGTTCTTGGAGAGTATTGACTTCCTTTCAGGAGATTCATGAAACTGCCAGAAGACTGTCACCTGTTGCTTATTTTTGGACATGTTCTCTCACATCCCTTAATGCATTTAGTTAGAGATGATTTTCCCATTAGGCTACCAGATAAAGTAGGAATTATAAAGATGACTGGTAGGAAGGACCTATTCACCAAGCCTAGCTTCAGGAATGAACCTAATAAAATCCATCTGCTGTTTGATTCAAAAGAGAGTGGGAAGAACATCCTGTTGTTATCACTCTCTGCGGAACTAATAGCCAAAATCTAGACTTCAGTGGCCACTATCCAACTTTGATTTTCTTTACATGGGTATTAATCTGGAATGAGTCCACTGACCACGACAGATTAAAGGCCAATGCCAGCAAAGGACTTCAGCACTTAAAATTATTCAGTGTAATAAATAGGTTTTTTTCTCTAGTGTGGAGGTCAGGACCTTTTGTTAAATATCTAACCTTGCTGTGGAGTTTGTGAGAAGAGTTAGTGCCCAAGAAAGCAACACAACAAGGAAAGAGATGTCTAGGAATACTCTATTTGAGCCAGTATGGAAATGTAATGTGCAGAAAATGGTAATTTTCCACTGGGATCAATTTTTGGAGACAACTATACATTATGTTCCAAAGATGGGTCAGATCACCTTTGTAAAAGGTGGCTGGAGGAAAATTAAGTGGGTCCCTTTTTCTGCAATGTCAGAGAAGTAGGAACCTCAAGTTTAATTCCTTCACCTGTCCAAGAAGACTCAATCTCTCCTTTCCACAATGGGGTCTGAGAACTCCAGATGGAAGACAAAACTTCTGCAGATACAAAGTTATCAAAGGGCACAACCTTCCCTCCTCCTGTCACTAAAATACTTTTCAGGGAAGCATTTAACTTTTTTTTACCCAAATGTAGCACAGACAGAAGGTTGCCTCCACTTCTTTGGAGTTAAAATACTCACCTTGTCTCTGCTCCAGAGATTTTTAAAGTATTGTATATTAAATGGTCATATATGATCTCTAATTTTATTCAGTGTTTATCTTATTGGGTTGCACTGCTCCTTTTCCACTGCAATACTCTTGAATTTGTTTCTGTCCTGTGAAGGGAAATGAACAGAGGGTATCTCAGCACTGAGTCATTAGAGCACTTTACAGCCAGGAAACTGTACTGTGCATTCTGTGTACTCTCTCATGGGATATATAGGGATTTAACCTAGGAAACAGTGTTTTCTGCATCCCTGATGGGTTTTAACATGAGTTAGGTACAAAGATGCTTAGATGTGTGATGATCAGGTTAGTTCTGAGCATACACAGGCATACTATGCTAGATGCTGGAGTAAGGTAGCATTTGGATAGTTGTTTTAAAATTGAATTTAAAACGTAGGTATTAAATTCCACTGAAATGCTAATTTTAGGCTCCATTTTTTTGGGTCAGCCCTGGCACTGGTCTCCAATACAATAAAAAGTCGTGGTCACATTATTAATCCTGTGCATAGTGCTCTGATTTCCCTAAGGAACTGACTCTTTTGTATGCTGTCTGTTGCTGTCATCCTTTATTCTCTCAGCTCATAAATGATGTATTAAGCAGAATAACAAGGTTGCACACTTTCCTTTACAGAACTTACACCCACAGCTATGCTGTCTTTCAGTTTGGTCTTGCACACTAAGGAAAACATTCTCAGGGGAACTTTGCTATCATCCAGAGTGAGAATCATGAACTGGCCTTCCCATTTACTCTCTTTTGATATCTTATTCTCCCAGTTTTTAACAGAAGTTTTCCTTTACAAACACAGCAACTGAATAAACATCCAAGCAAACTAACATAACTTTATTTTTTTTTCTTTTAGAACTTTTGAGAGTTTTTAAATTAGTATTTAGTTTCTATCTCACTTTTGTAGCTGGAAATCAATGGAAGAAGCTAGCACCTTGTGATTAACCAGGCTCCCATGAAACATCAGCAAGTGATTAGTGGACTGTGGTCTAAAAATCTCTGGTCTATGGTCTGCATGAGTCTAGGCACCAAATGTTCAGATAGAAGTACAAGGAAGCACATCTTCAAAGTCATGCAATCATTCTTCAGAGACAATTTAAAAATACAGTTCTTCAGTATTGCAAAGACTTCTTCCCAACTGGCCTGCCAGAGTGACTCACTTTATTTCAAAAACACAGATCAGAGGTGGTTCCACCATCACTTTTTAGGGTTGGCCTCAAGCACAAAAGAAATAAGAGATTTTTTTTGAGGTCCCTGTGGTCAAGAATGACAATAGTTTCAAATCCTTTAATTCCCTTTCTGGCAGCAGCACTAAATTGGAAGGCAAATTTCAAGCCATTCAGTTGGTACTTGCACATTCTTTAGTTAGACTGGAAAGTGTTCATGATCGTAACTTTTGCATTTATGTCTGAAAAGCCCTGCCACTATATCTTAATGGCCTAAACAGAGACTAGCATACAAACACAATAATGAACTCATGATGTCTGTCATTCGGATTTTTTTTTTCTTGTGTCAAACCCATTGGCTTCTCCCAAAGAACTTTCCAGTCTTGCACATCTCCCACTGGGCCCATTTGGATTATTACTACAGGCATTGCACCATTGCTGCCTTCTTCTCCAGAAAACCTTTTCTCCCTTTGCTGAAATTCAAACACATCATACAAAGTGATGTTGATGCATTCCAGTCTGCACAATAAAAGTGGATTCTGCCTTCTTTAAATTCCCCTAAGATTGCCCTACCTTTCATTAAAAATAGACTGACTCCAAGAGGGTCCTATCGAAGCAGAGTCCATCCATAGTTCCTTGTGCAATTAAAATTTCTGCTGTGCCTAATAGATATGCAAAAGATACATGACTCCTCTGAAAGAGGAGTGAGAGTGAGCAAAAGTGTTTAAAATTTGGGTTGCACAACATTAGGGTTTTAGGCTCTTAAAACATGCATTCAGTGTTAGGTTGAGGATTTTGTGCGTGTGAGCACATGGTGCATCGTCATACCTATATCATCATGACAGTATACATGAACATTGTCAGGAAGTTCTGAGCAATAGCTGTGGCCAGGATGGTGCTGTTTGAGAGCAGAAGAGGTATATTTATGCTGAGCTTGACAGTTTCTATTTTTCACTCTTTTTTACTAGTTTTGTATTTAAGGAAATGTTTTTATGTTTGCCTGTAGAATCCTTATTTCCACTGCTGATTATTTCACAGTGCAGTGAAACCCACAGATTTTAGCAGGATTACAATTATATTAATTGTCCACCACCATAAGAAAAGACTACAGGAACAAGGACCTAAAATGCTAGGGAAAGATCAAGGTGGAGGAAGTTCTTGTAGGAACATTGGTCAATAGTTTGAAGCATAAGAGAACAGGTAGTAATAGCATCCCTTTGAAATTCACATTAACTATCTCAGTACACTCTGTTTATATTAAAACAATATTGCACTGATGGGAGACGAATATTATCCTGTAAGTCTTCCATGAACAACATTTAAGTGGTCTAAACTCCCTTAATGAGAAGGTTTGTATCACAGACTGACTGGGCATGCTTTTCCCTTAAATGTGGGTTGTAACCTGTGACAGAAGATGCTTTCTCCTGAAGACGTGGACAGCTAGGGAATGATGAGACATGCTAGTACTGTGAACCAAGAGGGCAAAACTGAGCTCTAGTCTGGGAACCATGCAGCAGCACAGAACTGAGTCCGTGCTGATCAGTCGCACGAGGAGGCAAGAACTGCATATGGGCAACAAGGACCTTCAGTCATGTCTTAGTGTAGGGATCTGCCTTCTGGAGTAGAGCTGTTTTGTGACCTGCCTGTTCATGCTATAGGCAAAGCTGGTAAATGACTGTACCTGACAAAACAAGCATGCCCAGACTGCACTTGGATAACACTGCCTGGCTCTAGAGTAACTAGAGTATCTCTGTGAGGTGCTGGTCTGGATTCAGTCATCTATTACTTTTTGTTTTTAAATGTTGTTGAGCAGCAAATTGGGGTGCAACACATAATAGTGAAACAAGCATCCCAAAGGAATAGAAAATGCTCTTTGCTAAAGTATGTGAATGTGCTTTCATCTTTTACTTGTTTGATCAAATATTTATTGTTTTGAACATGGGGGAGAAAAAGGAGGTATGAATTTTGATTACAAAATATTTGTTATCTTTGAAGAAACAAGATCTAAAGGTTTTGAAAATAAAATATAGCAGCCTTACTTCAAGGCTCCCTTCCTTGAGGCTGTCTTCTGTATAAGGCTACATCAACTCAACTTTGAATTGAAGTACATTACTCATCACTTCATGCTATCCTTCAATAAAATAAAACAAACCCATAAAAATTTGGCACCTGAGGACAGCTATGTCATGAAGAAGAGAGCCAATACAGTGTGCGTTTAGGGTCTGACTTACAAGTTCTATGTAACTACACCTATCAAAAATTATTTAGCTACTATTCAAACTTTAAAACTCTTCCCTGCCTATATTAAAAAAGTGCTGTGACAGTATGAAGTGCACTAAACTGTACTACCTTGATATAGGAAAAAAAATATGAGGAATCCCCTTGTTTCTTCTGTGAGTTGCTAAGAAACAAAGACTCTGTTGGCTCATATCTCATTAGGTCTTCTCTGTTTTAACCTTTATTCTGTATTGCTTTGAATGTATTTTTTTCTTCTTTTTTTTGTCACTGTTCATAGCTGCAAGGCATCAGCAGCAAAACAAAGTTTTAAATTGTTGCTTATTAAAGAGTAGCTTAATAACCTCTAAGCAGACTTTGACACAGGGTTTTTTCCCTATATATATATATTAATTACGACTGTAACAACCTTTCCACTGACAGTTAGCATTTGTCATAATCCAAATTGGTATCCTAGAATTCTGTCGTTCAAAGGATGGAGAAAATCCTTAGGGTGTTTACCTGTTCCTTAGAAGCAAAGATGGGACTCTGAGTAAGTATTTTAACTGGTAACATTATCACGAGAATGTCCATAAAAATGTGTTAATTTCACCAGGGAGTGCAGCTATAATATAGCTTGGTAGTGCTGCTAGAAAGAGAATATTCATCTCAACAACTTGCCCTGATAAGGGAATTACAAAACAGTACTCCAGAAAATATTTTTTGCTACTTCATTATTAGTTGGCAACATGGTGAAATAGTCAGGAAATCTTCCTTGGGTTTTGTTGTTGTGAAGGTGAATCCAATGTTAACAAATTGAACTTTTAATACTGATAGAAGAGGATTTCATAAACAAATGTGTAGGTTGAGAAGTCACTTGTAAAGCCCTCCATATTGCAGTCACTCACTGCAAAGCCTCAGCTTAGTGTTATCCACGTGTAACGTATCACAGACACAATATTCTTCAGCAAAAAGTTTTGTAGTTATTGAACATACATTACTGCTTTTTGAGATCTTCATAGAAAAAAAAAGGAAAGAAAGCTTGACAGGTTGGTCCCAGATTTGAGTCTGTTAGAAAATGTACATTCAATGTTTGGTCTTCTATTCTTGATAAAAGATCAAGGTTCACTTCTGGGTAAGGGATCAGAGTAAACAAACAAACCATTGTACAGTTGTTTACAATCTAGTTCCCCCCGTCCCCTATATTGTACACACAGTTCATTGTAATACTAAAGCAAAGCACTTGGTATGTAACTGGATTAACAGACTCCTTATAAGCCCTCAAAAATAGATTCAGTGTTTCTGAAAAGCCCATGTTTTTTTAAGGCCACGATAATCTGCCAAGAGTCATTTTGTCTTTAAATCAGCATAATTAATCTGATGTTTCCACTTCTCAAGTAATTCCTCTTCTTCCCTTCCTGTTCTCACAAGATGACCCAATGCCTCTCACTCTGTCTGCATAAACACTGGAGATCTTGAAGACTTGGCTGTCCCCTCACTACTTGCTTGTAGTTGTTGATATCCAATGTCGTCTTGAACTACATTCACAGCGAAGAAGAACTTTGAGTATAATCTCTGATGAGGAGTGTGTCGTATTTGGGGGAGGACGGGATGCAGAGAGCTGATTCAGAAGCTGGAGAGCTGGGAGATGCACTTCCAGAATCGATGGAGTCTCTAAAAGGAGAAGGAGGAGTTAAAGCCACCAACTCCTCCAGGTCTTGCTTGGCTGTTGGCGTCTCTGAAGTGCCTTCTTTGATGCTGTCATTTGAAGGTTTCCTAGCAGACTGCGAAGCGCCATTGACTTCAATGGCAGGAAGCGGTTGGATCTCTGCAAGAGTGGTCATTGTTGTAGGGAGCTGGATTTCCCGTGGAATCAGGTATGAAGAGCAGAGAGGAGCAGCCCCCATTGCCCCTGGAGTAGATGTTGAAAGCATCATAGAGTTCAGCTCACTGATATTGGCTGTGAAGCGAGTAACAACACTACTGATCTGCTCCATGAGGGAGCCTTGAGAGGAGCTACTTCGCTGAGGAGGTTCTGATTGGAAGGTAGGGGCATCATCTTCTGTTCGGCTGACAGAGGCAGTTCTGTGGCTCAAAGTGCTGATTGGTGAGGGAGTCTGTGGTCGGTACTGAGCTGGGTATTGCTCTTCGGCTTCTGAAACGTCGTAAAGCGTTTTGGCACTAGCCTCAGGAAATGTAGCGCTGCTACTGTGTCGGCTACTATCTGTGCTTTTAGAGAAAGGCTTGATCACTGCAGTTTGGTTGGGGTTCTCTTTTTTGTTGATGTGGACTGACAACCGCTGCCAAAGGTGTGCTCCTCGGCTGCTTTTCTCGTTCTGGGCCCAGGAAACTGATTTCCCATTAGAGCTGTAAACACAAACGAGATAAGATGGTAACTTGCATCAAAGGTAAAAATATCATCACTGTACCTATACCACGGGTATATGGTATTTCAGACCTCATATTCATTGTAAAGCTGACTGTAATTTCATCTATATCTATCTATTGCAATATATCTGTATCTATCATTTATACCTGTATGTTCTAGGAAAACAAACAGTGTGCCAGCTCATTTCACAGGCCAGTTGTGCATCCAGCCATCACCTGTCCTGTGCTAGTTCATGGCCACTGCTGAGCCCCTCTGCTGAGGCCCTTGGGACATAGGCAGTGTCCATCCTGGGGGAGGGAGAAGCTTGATGGCTTCCCTTCTGTTGGACTGGTGTCAGGAAGAGGGGCTGTGAGACTGAGGGATGCATGGAGGAGTGAGGAAGAATTAAATGTTTGAAAAGAGTAAGTGAGAGACCTGGACTAGCTAGATTGCAGGGAGCAGGTATGTGGGCTGGCCTGGGAGCTTTCAGTGGTACGGAGCTTGGTGTAGTGTTCTGAACGTGGATTCCTGGTATGGGGCAGGGATTATAGACTGGGAGATAAAGAAGTGTAATCTCTTAAGGCTGGGGAAAAAAAATCTCTTTATAGCCCACTACTTGGAAGTATTGGAGCAATACACAGAAAGGGGCTATACTGGTTGTAGGTAAAGAGGCATGTCTAATGGGTAACTCCTTCTTCATCGAGGTACTTGGCAAGCTAGCTGCCACTCAAAGAAATAATTTATTTTTTTCTTAAATTGCAGGTCGGCTCAGAGAATGAAACTATATTCCTAGTAGGAAGGAAGTACCAGACAAGCTATACAAGCAGCTCCTCTTGGTAACCTGAGTTTGGAGAGAGCAATAAACACTTTACTCCACTTTTCTGCAAAATGAGTCCTCTTAGGGTAAATTCTCTTCAGACCCCATCATACTCTGCTCTTTATCAAAGCTGCTTATTTTTCTCTTCTTGATACCTAAGAAAAGCCAGCTGTGGCCCTTGTAAACACACAGTATTTCCTTTTACATCTTCCTCAGTCTGATGAGCTGGTGTTCACACATAAATTAACATATAGTTCTTGGAAATAAGGAAGATATTAGAAATATTTCTTAGCTGAAACAGACAATGACTCTGAAATGATGTCAACACGGAAAACAGTCTCCACATACACATAAACATGATTTATATATAAAATGCATCAAAACTTTAGACAAGCCACTTTGATTTCCTAAACATTTGCTATAGCCACTTAGAATTTTTGAAAAGACAACAACATTGGACACCCTGGCAGATTATTGTAAATTTTGTTTTTGTTTGCTTTTTAAGTCTGCGATAGATATCTTCACATGTTAGCCTGCAGCATAACAGTTTGCAAAGTACATAGTTTACTAAATACAGATGACTTTATACCAGCCTTCATGAGGAGGCTTGCCTCAAACTATCAATTTAATATCTCTTCCGGTCATCTAAAGAAAAAGTTGCATGCTGAGTGTAAAACAAAACCTCCTTGTGGGTTTCACATCCATGATTCTGTTACATGAAATTACAATGGATCATGTAACACAACATATGCCAACAGCTTTCCCCTTCAAAAGCAGCATGACAGAATCCAGTAGACAAACACGATGTAAAACAATGGGTACTTTAAGAGAGGGTAGACTGGGAAATGATCTGTGTAAGTGCATATGAGTTCATCACTTGACTGCAGTGATCACCAGGATGTTATTCAGATTTTGGAAATTGACTTTTAGGCCTCTACCCCTAAAATGCCAGGCAAAGTGACTGGTGGCTTGTAACTTCCTGTTCAGACAATCCCTTCCTTCTGCTGTACCTCAGTCAGAGCAAGAAGGAAAAGCAAAGTGTAACGAGTAGCACTGCTCCCTTTGACTCTGAATCTCTCTGAGTGCGTTTCTGGACTGAATAGGAGCTGGCACTAATGTCTTCCAGAGTAAAACTGTTCCCTCTGAGGACTATGCACTTGTCTCCTTGCAACACATACTCAGTGGGTGTTGAGAACTGTTTGAGAGCCCTGGCTCACTGGTCATGCTGAGTGCTGAGCTCAGTGGGGGCTCGGTGACAGCAGCAGCAGCAAAATTTGGATTGTTTGGCAGATGAGATCTTGCCTCTAGTTCCTGTATGATGACCATGAAACCTTGTCCCAGGTGCTGCTGAGTTTGACCTGAACCAGGAGGTAGAATGATCTGGCACTTTTAACTTTGATCAGACAGAAAGGGAGGACATAGATCCAGTCCTGTATGTCCTGCTGGTGAGGTCTTAGAAGGATCTGTGAGAGACCTGCCTGCCACAGGTGTGAAATGAATGCCATTAACATGAAGGATTAGTCAAGGAAAATAGAAATGCTTGCCCAAATAAAGTGGTATATTTTAGCACCCCTCCTGACTTCAAGGACTGGCCTAGTACAGATGTTCAAACCTTTTAAATGTGTACTAAATGCATGTAGATATTTTTCATGGCCTGAAGGTCAGATTATAACACTTTGTGAAGAGAACATGTTCCCCCCTCCCTGGTCACAGTTAAAGAGACAATTATTAAGGAGGGATATGAGGCTGAAGAACCTGGGGAAAGGGAAAGGATGAAATCTGAGGTTGCGTTGAGCCCTTGGCAAAGACAGATAACAGTTAAATCTTCAATGGAGCAAGTCACCAGCCTCCCTGCATCTCAGTTTGGGCTTGGGTCAGTCTGGCTGATACACTCGTTCACTGCTTTTGTACTCTGTCCAAGAGTAATCTGTGCATGTGGCTCTCACGTTGATCCTAGGACTCTGAAGGAGACCCAGTTGCTATTTAATGTAAATTTTGTGCAAAAGCCGGAAAGACTTGACCATTATTCATTGCAAATTCTTTGGTATTAAAAACTGAACAGAACACAAGATCCATTCACTGAGCAGGTGGTGGGGCATTGGAACAGGCTGCCCAAGGAAGTGGTAGAATCCGCATCCCTGGAAATGTTCCAAACACATCTGGAGGCAGCACTTGGGAAAATGGTTTAGTGGTGAACACAGTGATGTTGGGTTTATGGTTTCACTCGACGATCTCAGAGGTCTTTTCCAACCTTTTTGGTTCAATAATTTATCAGTAAGGAGTGAGCCCTACAGCTAAAGTCCTAGTAACCTTCCCAGCAACAGTAAGAATTTCTGTGTCAGAAATGTATTGTACGCTTTATCATGCTGCACCTATTTAGGAGGAACTCAACACTGGACTGAAGTGTGCAATCATTTATTGCCTCTGTGAAAGGAGAGCCACTTGTTTTCTTATATTTGCATGAAACTAGGTTGTAGATAAATTGCAGTGATAATACTTTGAGATCCTGCCGTAACTGCATATTGATTGGAGCTCTGGCAAGTTAACTAGAAACCACGCAATGCCCATAATTTAAAAATAGAGAAATAAAGATAGATAACAGACATACAGCAGGATGTCTAGGAATGGAATTGTTTACATTTATTATGCTCATCTCTGCCTTGACTCTTCAATGATGGGAAACTTTAAGACAGTGAAATTTTTGATTTTTCCTGTAAACAGATTTTGGCTTCCTCAGCTGAAAACAGATTTGCACTTTTAAACTCCCAAAGGAATTCCAATGCAAAGTTTGGCTGAAAAATTTTTCTACCCTACTCTGTTCTTCTGCTGGCGCATTGCACTGAATAGAGCTGAGGAGCGTGCAGCAAACTTTTATCAGTGATACCAAAATGTTAGCAATTTCTTTTTTTGGTAAAGCAAAGCCTTTTTCATCACTTTTTTTTTGTTTTTTTTCACTATATGTTAATTAGGTTCAGCTTTATGCATAAGAGGGATTTCCTGAGAACCAGACATAGTAATTGTTTCTCTACTGTCTTTACTAAAAGCTGCTTTGATTTTGATAGATTGGCTTTTCACTGTCTGCTAGACCTACCAGGATATAATATGTACAAGAAATGAAATTGGAATAAATGAGAGAACTTCTGAAGTAGCTGCTATTTAAAATATTTCTTCTATAGTTGTCCACTTGATGACAGAATAACACTTAGCTTTGTCATTTTTTCCCTTACTGAACCTCTTTAGAGACACTTGAGTTTTGTCTTTAAGGCTTTTTTTCTGTATCCGAGAGGTATTAACTGCTTTTTATACACTTAGGTGTAAAAAAAAATTCCCCTCCCTTTACACATTTTTTTTAACTGTCTAGAATAGATCACTTTGTCTTTTTTTTTTTTGATTGAGGTATTAGAAGTTTTGTTGCAACATTTTTTCCTCTGTGCTATGATTATTTATGAGATGGTGCATAGGTCTGCCACAAGTGTTTCTTTAGGCAGGTGCTAGTGAAGCAAATTTGTTTTGTAAGATCCCTCAAAACGCAGAAGAAATGAAAAACAGGAAGAGGACTTGAGAGACACAGCAGCTGAAAACTCTCATATTTTAACAAGGGTGCCATTCTCATTAATTACCCAGAGCTGCTAAAATTAATTCTGATGGTGAGTGCCTGGGGACTGGTACTGGGTACAGTTACTGAAAGCATATGAAATTTGAAAATACGTCACTTGTTCTCTTAATATCTTTGACTGAACTAGGAAAATCAGTTTAAAATTATGGAATTAATTTTTTTTTAAGAAAAATTAGAATGCATAGCTTTATAGTATTACTTAGCAGTGGAAACCAAAATGTAAGTGGAATCATAGAGATTAATACAAATATTTAAGGGAATTTTTGTTCTTTATCACATACTAATATGGGTATCTAACTCCAGATTTGAAATGGTATAGCTACAAAGAGAACTGGGTAATAACTTGATGGAGACATGTATGATATGTTTGCAACCTGTCCTCATGTGACTACAATAAGGAAAGATTTCAAATTCTTAAATTTGTAAATCCATGAATGAAAGTTCATATTTCAGAACAGTGGTCTAAATTTTATGGAGCTAAAATTGGTGGCAAATTTATGCCCAGATGTTCACTGCCTGAAGTGTTGCAGTTAAGGTATGGCTCCAACACTGT
>WEIT01007832.1:0-33841 GCA_013389985.1 Dryoscopus gambensis | reverse complement strand
GCCAGGGTCAAGCCACCACAAAGACAAGGTAATAATAAATATAGAATATATAGAGAAGATATACGTGCTTAGAATGGATATACAGGAGAAGCTAAACACACTCTGGTCCAAAGCTGCTTAACTGGTGCTGCTCTTCTGTCCTTTAAAACTGACCTTACTGGATTTGATATCATTACTTTCAATTGTTCCTTTACATTTTCTCACATACCTGATTTCCCAGTCAACAAAGCTTTTAATGTATGCATGGCAAAATGCATTTGAAGTTTCAGTGATGGGAATGAAATATAAATTTGATTAGCTATATAAGTATCAGGTGAAATAAATGCAGAGAGGCAGCAGTGGAAACATTTAATAGATTATTTGACCAGTATTTAAAGATAGGCACATGTGTTCACTTTTGTTGAATTGAACCTAAGGATTTTATCAGCCCAAAGGCAGATTGTTCCACGTGAAATAGCTTGATTTTCCGCAGTAAGCGGTTTCAATTCAATATTCTAGGAATAAAATGAGCAGCCCAGTTCAAAAGAGTTATGCAAGTTAAAAGAAGTTAGATATTGTTCCTATTTTGTGAGTATCTGTAAAAGTGATATTTTGATAATTAGGTATCCATTGTTCCATCTGGATAAACTCCAAATGCTTTCTTTTTTACTTTTTAGGCATTTTCTTTTGTATTTCTATTTCTGTCACTAGCTTTAGCTTTTCAACAGCCACTCCACCTTCCCCCATGTATTTTCTTCATCCTGACTGGAGGATCATTGCATACCAAGGACTTAGTGATCCACATAAGTTAACCCCAAGTATGTCCAGGCCTGTGCTGTGCCATACTGTGCATCCAGAACACCCTAGGGACTATGTGGTGTGGCACAAACCCTTGGTCACAGGATGACCTCAGCTGGATGTGAGTGCACCATCTGTATGACCTTGCCTTTAGCTAAAAGGGCAGCAAGAAATTCTCCTGTGGCCATCACTTCTGTTTGACTGTAGAAATGATAGATTGAGTCACTTCCTTGTAAGAAAATGAAACAGTAGTTCAACTGATCAAAAGAGGAAACTTTTCTTTGGACAGGGTCTGAGTTGCATGCTGCATGTGGGAATGTAAGATTATCTCTGCTATTCTTTTCTTATAGTATTAATTCTAATAAATGACATTTAGAACAATACCTTACAGAGTCTGAGTGCCTTTTCTGTGGGGACCAGCACCTCCCATTGCAGAACACCCTGTAAGACAATGATTTTTTTTGGTAAGACAATGATTTTCGCTCTTTTTCCCAAGGTTATTTTACAGGATTAAATTATTGTCATGACTTAACTCCAGCTGACAACTGAGTACCACATGGCTGCTCACTCACTCACTCACTCACTTACTCCCTGCCCTCCCCACCCACCGTGGGAAGGAGAATTGGAGAAAAAAGGTGAGCTAAGACCAATTTAGTAATTAAAACAAAATATAAAATATGACAATAATAATTGGTTGCTAATGCTACAAATTTTAATGTAAAGAAGCAGGAGGAATAAAAGTCAGGGGATACATACCAACACACTGATCAATGCCCATCCAGTCCGCAAGCAACTTAGTCAGATGTGTAACATATATTTCCACAAATAAAAGAAGAAAATTATGTGATAAGACTTGGCTATATTTCATCTCTTCCCATTTCTGTGCTGTGAAATACTGAGAAATGGCCAGGATTTTGGCTGTTCTTGTAAGAAACTAACTCAGCCGACAACCATTGTTACAGCCTACTTCAGCTGTTCCAGTTGAGGGAGCTATGTCCAGTGCCCCAGGAAGGGGAAGTCTGGGCTTCCATAGTTGTACCAATTACATGAAACACTAGAAATCCATTCCTTCTCAGGTCAGCAGTAAAGTCCATGACATGTGTATTTTCCATGGGGTTCTGCTGTAAACTTGCAATTCTGTGCTGAGGCCATAACTTCTGCCCTGCCCCCAAGTAATTCTCAAAAGTTGTCCTTTCTTATTAATTGGGTGTCTGGAGGTTTTTGTTCCCTTCTTTGCTTAGTAAGTTTTATGGGAAAGAAATGAGCAGAGAACATCTTTAAATCAAATGTGGTAATTGTGCATAACTGGCAATCTTTTAATAACATGCAAAAAGAAATTTCCACCCATATTTACAGTCTTCTGGTGTCAAAAAAGGACAAAGCAGTCACAGCTGATGCTATTTTTAGGTCTGGATCAGGCCTTGCAGAGTGCACTGTAGAGCTGAGACTGACACAAACTGAAGAATAATTACAATCAAGCTCATGAAATTTTAACACAGAAGTGGCTGCATTATTTAGAACATTAATGTGGTTTCAGCAAAAAGTAATTACTGGTTATCTGTTGCCAGAGACATCATTTGCTGTCTAACTCTAGAGGTGCTGTTTATGTAGGACATAATGGAAATACTTTCAAATATTTTAAGTAAGTCTAGCATAAATATTTTTTTGGGTGGTTCAACTGCCTTTGGTTGAAGAAACTGGACTGGTACCAAACAGAATACATGTAATTTCTCCTTAATTATGGTGAATCATATTTCTTTCAGTTTTCTAGAGTGATTTACATTGCAAAATTTACTCCATTATAACAAATTCCTCCACAGCTCTGTTAGCATGTCAAGCTGACAAAAATCTTGGGCTGCTCAATGAAGCTGTATCAGCAGTAAAAAAAAAAAATTATAGCCACTCCCACCTAAGATTTTTGGCCACTAGAAGAGTAGAAAAAAGATGTGCTTCCTCATATTTTTGTGTGTTACAGCAACATCCAAAGCACAGCAAGAGATTTAAAAGCTTGAAAGAAATGCAGCTAGTCCATGTGCTCTGTACAGGGTGCATGGTGAGAGAGGGAGAAAAGGATGGTGCAGAGTTCTTTCTTTGCCTTAACAAGAAAGTTCCATCAACAAATGGTACAATAAAATTGCTGTTTTGATAGAAAGCAGGTACAGATCATGAACAAATCTTCCCATATGGGAGAAAGCTGTATGCACATGGCATCAGATAAACCCTGAATGGCTTTCCCATGACATGCTGCACAGGTCCTCTCCATGGAGAGAAGTTCATCCTTTTGGTCATTTAAGCTATTATATGAAATTTTCACATAAGAGAGCCAATTCTGTTCATAAAGGATGTTTGCATGAGAGCATCTTACTGCACTTTTAAATAAATCAAGGTAAATTTTAAATAAAAGCAGGAGCATACACATTCAGCTCCCCATGCTTACCTTCGAGTTATTTCAAGAACTTAACAGTTAAATAGGACAAATGTAAGGTCACTGTTTTATTTACGTCCTTGCTTGGCTGCTAAGACTCTGAGGAAACGCTACCAGGTGTGTGCAGTGAGCACACTACCCAGGGAACTGCTCCCAGCACCCACAGTAAAGCTGCTGGACCAGGCTTCTGAGACGTGAAACTCTAAGTTGTTGCATTACTACTCGCTTCAGCTTAAACATCACAAAATGAACTTCTATATTTTTAGTAAATCTGTGCCTACATGAGTGCCTGACCCAGCTGCAAATACTGTACTGCAGCTTGTGTTCTATATACTAGAAAGCTTCAAGGTGGTCTAGATTTTGATCTAGACATTTCTTATCTTTCTTTTTTTTTTCAATTTTTTTCATTAACAATATTAATAGTCTAATGAAAAGAATGAAGAATTATGATTAAAAAAATGGAAGAAAATCACAATGTCTTTTAGAGCTGCTTGAAAACATTGCTTTGGAAAAGTTTCTGTTAGAAATTCCTGATTTATTAAAAAAAAGAACCCTTTCCAAGGGACATATCAATTCAGATAAAGTTAGAAATAAATTTAGCTGATTGCTGTTGGAAACTCATTTTGATTCCTGATTAGTTCTAATGCTGGTAACATCCTAAATTTCTTAAATTATACATTATTTTATTTTTATAGAGGCCTAACTGTAAACAATTTATTACTGCAGGTGGCTTTTATTAACATCAAATAGTGTATACTAAATGTGAGTAGTGAAGCAGTTCAAAGAGGATTTCCAGTTTTTCACCTTTTATTCAGGAAGTGTCCTACCATTTCTCTTTTATTTACCATTGAAAGGAAATTTTTTTCTTAATACTACTTCAGCTGCATTGGTTTTCATTAAATGGGTCTGTAATAACACAATAGCAAATCTGTGAAAAATCCCTGCTCTTCAGTAGAGATGATTTTTCATATATATTTTGATTTTTTAGTGCAAATTTGATCTCTTAAAATTTGACAGGCAGGAATTTTTGACTGAAAGTTACTTTCCACTCTGACTTACCTTTTGCTCTGGGCTTTGATACTGTTTTAGATATCCAAACAAGAATGGTAGTGTTCTCGAGCCAAAAAAGATTAGTTAACATCAAACATTCTCTGTGCAGGCCAGTGTTTGTCCTCTCTTATATTTAAAAACATTTACTGCTGGCAGGTAAAACATGCAGTAAGGATGGTATGAAGTTGTAGAGAATATAAACAAGAAAGGAAAGTGGAGAAGAAACAAGATGAAGAGTCTGAAATCTGTTACTCATCTTAATGTAATGGATGCTGTGTAAAGCAACCTGCATTATATAAAGCTGTTGTACAGTTTAACAGGTGATAGTTCCACAGGGCACTACAGTGAGTTTAAATGTACAGTAACTTACTAAAAGGTTTTATAAATTATGAGACCAAAGTTCATCACTAACTGTTCATCAGATTACAACATTAAAATGTTACAAAAATAGTAGACCCATAAAAAGTTAAACTGGCCAATAATGGTTTGGACTAGCTGCAGATTCACCAGCAGAGCTGATTCAGCCCCTGCCAAGCCCTATTTTCATCACACGTTTCATTGTGCTAATGCACCAGTTTTTACATCTGCATGTAACAGTCAGGATTACATTTCTGTTTGAAAAATAACCTGGTGAGGGAGAAGAAAAAAGATGATTTCCCTGAATGTGTTTATCATGAGGACTTACTAATAGTTCCAGAAAAACACAGAAAGCTGGGATTTATTAAAGTATCTTTTCCGGGGAAAAAACCCCTAACCTTCATGTCGGCAACTTTAGAGCAGAAATATTCTGTTAGGATTTGGCTGTAACACAACTCTTCCCTTCTGACCTTGCATCATAAACTCTCACAGTCTTGTGAGTCATAAGAGCCCCTTGGATTCATTTAACAGATTACCAGATTTTCTTTGTTAAAAAGATATTTTCTCAGTCCTCCTGGCTTTAGAAACTTTAAGCTCGACTGAACAATATTGAGTACTGAGAGTAACACTAAAAAAGAAAAGACTATTCAAAAGATTATTTCATTGAAAACTGACTTGGTATTTCTGGACATTTGGAGCTGGCAATACTGCTGATGCTCATATGTGGGTGAACAGTTAGGTCAGAGATATTTCATGGACTTGTTACTATGAGAGCTTTATACCACCTGGAGAATTTCTTTCTGCCAACTTCTCATTGACAGCACAACCTGACAGGAACAAAGGAATAAAGCCTCATTCCTCATTTTAGCCAATTTAACAAAAAAACTGTCACATTTTTTCTGAATGCTGAACTCCTCTGTCACACACTCTGTAAT
Source organism: Dryoscopus gambensis (assembly GCA_013389985.1). Lineage (NCBI taxonomy): Eukaryota > Metazoa > Chordata > Aves > Passeriformes > Malaconotidae > Dryoscopus > Dryoscopus gambensis. Next base: position 28,297 of record WEIT01007832.1, on the reverse strand, counting down.
AAAAAGGTTGTTTTTTTTTAATAGCAGAATGTTAATGTAATAAAATGACATTTGCAATCAATTGAATTTTTTAATCTTTATGTTGCCCGAGGAAAGCAAAAGGTAATGTTACTGAACAGTTTATGTTTCTTTGAGAAGAAGTCTGTGCATCAGTGGGGGAAGACATTGGAAAGTTCTTCTAACTTTAGCACAATAGTGTATGATCCCTATATACATTTTAATGCTTGGTTTTGTACCATACAGTGCTTAGCACAAATCTCTTAACCAGAGATTAATGTGGCATTGTGTTAACTCCCCACATCTGGTACTAATGAGTCTTGTGCCAGCTAACGCTTCCTTATTAATTTATGTTAGTGATTGAGACGTATTAGAGAAGTCTTAGTTTTGAGAACAGAGATAGAGTGCTGAAGTAAAGAACGGTAAGAGAAGAGCATCATAACCTGACCACATATTTGAGATACTCTCCAGGCAAGAAGATTCATCAGAAGATCTGGGACCATAAAAAGAAATTTTGACAAAAGGAATTTTCCCAGAAGACCACCCAAAACCCTCAAAAGACCTTTACTCGTATCCAAATAAGTTCACAGAAATAATTAGCCTATATGCATGTATTCAGGAAATGTAACGAATATGTAATAGAAATGTGATGAATATGTATTATCTTCAGGAATATAACCTGGTCTGTTAAGTCACTGAGCATGCATGCTGCAATTCTGTAGAAACTGTATGGTTAGTTTTATCCTTGTGTTTTATGTTTCAATTTAGGCCTTAATAATTTTTTTTTTAACTGTAAATGGTGAAATCTGGTATCTATTTTAAAGTTGAGTGAATAAGATTTTCCGAATCCAAATATGTGGAGTTCTAACATACCAGAAGCAGACTGGTATCTCAGGAACTTTTTTCCTGAAGCCATTGACGATCAAGTGATACCACAGCCTTTTGAATAAAGAAGGCTGATGAGGCACACAAATGAATCTTGACATAGGACAGAAGGAAAAAGGAAAAGGTTTTGAAGAAGATAAAGAAAATTATTTTGATATCTTACATGAGACTTAGAAGGAAAGGTTCTCTCTTCATACTTTTTATTTCATGGTCTCATGCTGAGCTGATGATCAGACGTTCCATAGTCATAGAAGATAATCTCTTAAAAAATGCTCAAGAACTGTGAATACAATACACATATATTGTTCTTGGTCTTGTCTACATCTGTATAGCACATTTGTAAGAAAGAATGTGGTAGAGTGTAAAACCTATTTAATTACAATTTGGTATGTTCTATATTCCCCCATTGAATTGTTCTTCCCGGTTATCTTCACTCCCCACCCCTACCCCCAAATAAAGTCAAAACCCTTCCCCAAACCTCTATCCATCACCTTGACCCCTCCCCTTACTCCAGCACCTTCCTTGTCAATCTACTAAGCCATACCTCTACCTAATGTCAATCTTTCCCCAACCCTTCCCTAAGTTCTGGAAAGTTCTGATAAGCTTGAAGTACCATTGTTAAGATTGTTTGTCAATTATCTGAAGTTCTCCCCTATTGGTGTTATGTAAATAATATCCCTCCCTAAACACCTCCTCAATGTTACCCCATTGGTTTAGAGTTGTCGACGCCCCAAGTTCCCACCCCCCCTTTAAAAGTCTTTGCAACCAGTGTAATTTGGCTCAGTCCATCTGGGTTCGGAGGAATAAACCCCTCTCTCTTGGACCGTGGTCTGGCTGTTCCCTCTCTCAACCCTTTACCCTGTGACCTCACTGACAGTGCTGTGGAGAGGATCGCACTGATCCCTTGCTGCCTCTTGGCCCTTCGGCTCGGACCGAGAAGTGGCACCTCATCATACGGCGGCACCTGCGCAGAGCTAGCCAGGTGACCTCTGCGTGCCTTGAGTGGCGCAGCACCGCCGCAAAAGAACACTCCAGGTGTATTTTCATTTTATGATTTTTGGCCTCCACACATAGAACTTTAAAATACCTAATATCTACACTAGCACGCAATTAAGCAAATCCACAAAGATGTTTTCTTCATAGTCTCATGTACAGAGTTGAAGTTGGATGGATGAATCCGATCTTCAAACCAAAGGACCTGTGCTTAATGTGGATTGCTCACAGTTAATCGTGTTAGAGAGGAACTTCTGACATCTTGTACCAAGAAACCCAGGGCATAGCAAAACCTGGGCTTTGTGAAAGAAGGGACAGCTGAAAGCAGATGGAGTTCATTGGATGGAACTCAAATGATGCAGCTGATTGACTAATTTGTAAACAAAGTTTTCACTGAATAGTTTATTTTGATCCCTGTCATTTTATCTTTCTTAAAGGACTGCATTTTTGGCTACAGTTATGCTTAGTAACATTAGCATTTTATCTTCTTTTGTAATTTTTTTAAACTTTTTTGGAAGTAGAGACTAAAAAATGGAAAAAACCCTATACTCTTCTACTAAAATCAAAAGCAAGTTTGCGTCTGTTTTTGTATGTAATGAAACCTATGCTCCAGAATAAAAAACCCCAAAACTGTTTCTGAAATGCAGAACACATTTTCAGTGATTTCTGGAAGTGAAGTACTATTTTCTGACATCTATAAACTGTAATATTCTCTTCTGTCAAAGAAAAAAATTGTTATAAAAGACTAGTTTATGTCTAATTCCTATTGCAGAAGGAAAAAAGATTTATTAATCCAAATTGCTATATAAAGGATTTTTTCTGATCATACCTCATGAACTTCTGGGATCTTTGGAAGATTTTCTTTCCTAGGCAATTGAAAATGAGAGTTTCCTGTAAAAGGAGTGGCAAAATGAAGAAGCAGGAAGAGATTCTGGGACATGATATCTCAAGTAGGTGCTTTCAGGAGGTATCCAAATATGCTAAAGACAACTTCCCATATGCTTTAGGACATTTATAAATAAAATACTAGGGGATACACTGTTTTTCTACAGATTAAATCTATTTTACATTTATGGCATGCTGCTCACTAAATGAGTTTACCTTGTAGCATTGGTGGCTAATATGTTATTGTCACCCTAGACTCCATGGGAAAGAGTTTAGAGTTTATAGACAATATTTTGCATTTACATCAGGATTCAGCTTGCTTTAAATCTCAGCAATAATCCCAAAATTATGAGGACACATCATGGCTATTTTCCTTTTGCTAGCTACTGGAACAAAAGTATGGTTCAATAAGCTTCAGCTGTAGATTAGGAAAGTAAATATATTTGAATACAGTTCTCATTACTGTAGTTAGAAATGCAAATTGAGACACTCTAATTATGGTTCCCATATGACACTGATTTCCATTAATGATAATTTTATGGGTTTTTTAAAATTGAATGAATATTAATAAATCATGACTTATTCTTGCAGAGACCATTAGGTATCAAACAGTTGCTTTCAGTATCATTATTGTTCTGCTGCAACAATTTATAATCAAAAATCAAAGGTACAACCTGCCTTCGCCCCAGGTCTGGTTCTCAGTATCTACACTTAACTTGATAAAAGAGAGCAAACCTTAGCAATGGCACTTGAATAAATCAATGCTTTCCAGTTGTTGTGGTGCTGTGTCTTGTGGCACTCCTTACTTTCAGCACAAACTCTTCATTGCATACTGATGTTCACTGGCATACAAGACCAGCTTTACTGTTGCTGGATGGAGGAAGAGTTCCATGATTTCTTTTTTCTGCTTTCAGTGTAGTTGATTAAACTGACAGACTAATTTTAAAGAGGATCTGGCACATTGACAATAACTGTTTCAATGAAGAAGCACTCCTTTCATGATTAATTTATGTTGTTGTAACCTTCATTATTACAATTGTATGTCACTGTAAATTAATACCAGGAATAGTTAGGACTTGTTACTGAAAATACATAATCTACCTAATTTCCTAGTACATCAGAAAATGATACACTGTGATATAGTCCAAATCTTTCTCTCACTGAATTTCACCTGAAATAACAACACAATTAGACCTCAGATATTAAGAAATCTTAAAATCTAATATTTTTTGTAGAACATAAAACAGATTCAGGTTGTGCTCTGCTTCCTCTTAGACAAGTTCCAAAAGACCTGAGAGAGTTACAAGCAGCTCACTTTTGATGAAAATAAGAAGAATAATTTAATCTAGAGGTCACAGAGTGGAGTATCAAATAAACAGTATAAAATTGGCTGTGGTATGTAAAAATAGGTTGTTGTTTAAACATCAGAAAAACAATTATCCTGGTATCTAGACTGAAAAATATGTATTCAACCGTAGATACTGACTTGCCAGCAAGTTGCAAATAAAACAAAAGAACTGGGATGCATCCTGTTAGAAAACACTTGGGTTAAAATTTAATTTCAAAAACAGTGTTTCATCTTGTTTTAGGGAATTATTATTTCAATTAAAGCTTTGTTTCTAAGGACAAATAATCCATAGTGAAAACTTCCCAAGCTTTTCTGATGAAAAGGTAAAAAAACCTGAGGACTGCAATCTAGCATGCAAATTCTTTCACAGAAGAACCCTGTGAATGAGAATATATCACTCCATCCTTAAGAGGAGTAATACCTTCTTTAGTAAGATTAAAGAGATGATACAAGTACACAAGGGTTTCAGGACTCAGAAATAATTTCTTACCTTGAGGAAAAAAATCTGACCTCATTTCTTTCCCATGATATTCTAATCAGTAATTTTGGTGGATTGGGGGTAGGGGTGGAGGGAAGGGATAAGATTAATATATGAAGAGTATAGAAAGTTCTTCCAAAGTTAGGCTGCTGCTACGGTATTACAATGCCAGACTTCAGAATTCCTGATTGGCATAAAAAGATGGGAAGAGTTTCAGTCTGATGCAGTAATATAAATGCACTCTTTTCCTAGGAATGTAATTAATACATTGCATTGTCACAAATGACAATCATCTCAAACAAGTTACGTAAATAAATAAATTTAGTTTTGCATTTCTTTAACGTAAATCATGATGAATTAAATTATGATAAAAACCCCTAAAAAATAAAATTAAAAAATAAATTAACAGAAATAAATTGATGAAATGCTTTTAGGAATCCTTTGTACCAAAGTTATTAATCCCTGTTGATACCTGTGAGATTTTACTCTGATGGGATCCAAAAGACATTACCTCACCTGGGAGTACCATTTTGGGTTGCCTAATCATGCTTTATTAGTCTACCTTTAGGGACACCCTTGAAGTCTGTAAGACATGTCAATGTAACTCTTGTAACTCTTCATTGACATTGCACCTAAAAAACTCATGCATTTCTCAGAAATGTAAATTATTGCTAAAATGAAAATTCTAAAATGAAGCAATTTTGTTTCTTTGTAAATTTTGGAGTTGATGATTTTTTGTTTTGCTTCATATCAGTTTACTAAATGGAAAAAAATAAAAAGATTTCTAGAAGAGACAACTAGTTTCTTTTCACCTAGGCTTGTAATTCTCAATATAAAATATTTTACTAAAGTGGTTCTGAAATGAATGTTCTCTCTAAGCCAAACCTGGAGATTGGCATTTTTGAAGAGTTACTTTGACTGAAAAATATACATGTTCCTTTTCACTGGATTAATTATATATTTTTAATAGTCAGCATAGATTTTCCCAGTACTCTCAATATTTATTACTCAGTCACTTTTCTGCTGAAATTAGATTCTGCATTATTTCTCACTCAATGTTTCCTTTATTGGATTTGACCAGTTTATCACTGTCCTTTCCCACTGTAGTGCAAATAACTTTTAGCTGCATATGGGCGAGCAGTGATTATCAGTCTATTCACTGGCAACTTTTAGAAGCAACCATATTAACTAAATTAAGAAATAAAAAAGGTTCCAGAATTTTTATTGAACTATTATTTTTGGCAAAACCTATTTTGGAAAAAAAATATTCTTTACAATAAGTCTACTACAAGAGATATCTAGAAACCCATTTAGGAAACTTTTGCATCAGAAAAAATGAAAACTTCCATTTGAAAACTATATTATTTGGATAGATATTTTGCTATTTTATATTACCATTACCATTTTTCCTTTTCTTCATGATGTCTTAATAGCAAATGCATTTAGTAAATGTCACATCACATTACTTCCTATGATAGATCATATCATGGCAGTGCAGCAGAACTTAAATATTCTAGTTTCTTTTGTGTCTACTTTATTTGAAAAATGAAAGGCAGATGTCACATAGGATAGGAATACACATTTTTTCAGAAGTATGTTTGGTGCAAATTTGGACCAAATTATTTCAGAACTTGAATGCTTCCCACAAGGGGAAACTCTCAGTTCTCTCTTAAGTGTAATTACAAGTGTAATGGTGCATTCAATTATATTTCTTTCTTTTACAAGGAAAAATTAGATAACAATTTATAATTAATAATGTAGCACCTATCACCTACACTGCATACAACATTGTAGTTGTGTATATCTAATGAGGAGGAGAGAGGTAATTTCTGCATGCAGAGGGAGAAAGATGATGTGGAAATATTGGGGAAACTTTTGAGGATAATGGAATTTTAAAATTCATGGTTAACCCTAACAGACTGCTGAGGTTGGACAATTAATGAATGCTGCAGTCTCTACATTAATTTCTCTTTTCCAAGAAATACACCTCTGACATAAACTGTATTTTAAACAAGATTTCTATTTCACTGTATTCTGCTACCGGAAGTATAAGCGTGGGCATACAAACCTTCTGGCTATTTCCCTGGGCTTCATCTGGCAATCTAACCTGACAGAGTGCTGATTTACTCAGTGTGGCTTCTACCTTATTACTTCTCTCAGCAGCAAATTATGCTGCTTGTATACCTATTTTATTTGTTCCTTACTAGAGACACCTACTTTACTTTTTTTAAAAACCAACACAGAAATTATGAAAGTACCTCTTCCTCTCCTTTTCCAGATTTCTTACTATCAGTTGTGCCAGCCACTAGCCAAAGTATGAACCCTGGTGATAAGATTCCAATAAATTCTGGTGACAATATCCATAGAGATGAATAATTTTCCCTGTTCATTTTCCAAATAATTTCTTTAAGTTTTTTCAGAGCATGGAACTTTGATCTTATTCTTTATGCTAATTTTTGTATTTCTCAATGTCTTTTTTTCTTTTAAATTTCTTTAGAAAAAGAAGACATCAAATGAAAATCATTCTTCTCCATGGGACATTTTATCCACTTTGATCTAGTCATTCTTCATATGGTCAGGTAAGAGCCCAGTAGTGTTTTGCATAAAAGTAAGGAGAAAACAGCTCCTATTTTTCCAACTACCAGTACATTTTTTAGAAGACTCATGGCTATACCTGCAACTGTTCCTGTGGTCACCCACTACATATTCTTTTTCATGAGCTTCAAATGTAAATAATTTTTATAAGTGTCCACTAACATACTTTGGGATCTCTCTTTTATTCTTCCTCCTGACAACAGTAAGAGTGTCTCTGTAGTTATTAATATATTTGAATGCAGTAGCAAAAAACCCAGATTCCACAGAATTAATTAAAAACTCATTGTAATAATGCAGAAGAATGTACCTTGTCATTTTGGCTCCCTTCATCAGTGTTCTGCACTGGGGGTGAGTGAGAGAGATGGTGTGGGGCTCTTACCAGATCTCCATTAGAAAATTGTGACAAAATATGGCATTAAAAATTCTGCTTTTTTAAAAATAGAAGATTAAGATGGGTCTTATATCTTTTCAAAGGCTGGGAATCCTGCATTTTGTGTAGCATGAGAAAGACCCTTTTCCTCTCCATTCATGGAGACGTTTGTCCTTCCTCTGATACTGTGGTACCTTTTATTTTGTGTAACAAACAAAATCGCATCTTTTCCTGACGGGCCGGAATGCATTCTCTGCCACAGCAGCCACAGCACTCAGCACAGACCTGCACAGGGAGTTCCAGCAGGCTCAGCCTGCAGGCTTAGCAGCTGCTCATGCTAATGGGGTTCTCAAATCTGAAGTCAAAGTCCCAACAGAGTAGGACTGTTTTGCTCAAGATCACTAAGGCCTTGAATAGAATGTATTCCACAAGACTGTGACTGTGAAATTTTCATTTTATAAGAAATAAGTTTTCTCATTTTTTTTTCATTTTTCCTTTTTTTTTTGTGATGGTATCAAAGTGGAACCACATCGCTGTATTTCTACATGCTTAAAAAACAGTATTGATGTTAACATCACCATAGTGATATCCTTGGAGGCTATTATATAACTTCATTGATACAGGAAATAAAACTTGGTGCTTCTTTGCTTTCTGTGGTTTAAAGCAACCTATTAGTTTGGTGGTATGTGTTTGCTTAGAAAAAAATAAATTAAATAAATTAAAAAAATATATTGCCTTACTTCATCAAAGATCTTACGGCATTAAAAGCTTTGATGTAAGAGCTTTGAAAGTTCCATCTCAGTATATCCTATTCAGCTTCTGAATATTGGAATAATCAGCACTTAGGATGAAAAGAACAACTGAGCATAATTTTTCAGTAGAGAAGAGGAACTGTGTAAATTAGAAACACTCTGGTAAATACTGGCATTCTGAAGAGAAGAATAATGACAAGAGAAAAGAGAAGTAATATTATTTAATTAATTAAGTGAAAATAGAAAAATATCATTAGTTGTGTCATTTCAGCCAAAAGTCAATATTTCATTGTTTAGCCAATAGTTTGCTTATATTATACAATATAAATAACAATAATAATATATTATACAATATAAATAACGATACTATATAATCAATATATAATATTGTTTAGTCAATATTTCATTTTCATTTGGACCAGCATTTTTGCTGCAGAATATGCAGTCCAAATAAAACCTGTGAAAAGGTCTACATGCTTCACATGCTAATGTGGTTGTTGTATTGAGGCACATAAAAAATGCAAAACATATTCATCCCAATAAGTGGGTAAGTGCACAGGATGAACACTTTAAAGCTACAAGAGTTGCATCAAAGGGCATAAAGGATTCCAAATCCTCTCTGAATATTGCAGGATCAACCATTATCAATTTATCTGCTTGTTACTATGGATTTCATTCAAAGAATCTTAGCATTTTTCTTCATCAGAAGAATTCCTAAATCAGATGGTGATTGTAATGATCCTGGTGAAAACAAAAAAACCCCACCATAACCATAAATCAATATCAGAAAAGAAAGAAGTTGTTGCTGGAAATCAGTCTTTGAGCATCTGTGTTGCATTGTGTGTTAGGAAACATCCGTGTCTCACCACCCAGGGGCCTTCTGATGCAGGCACTCTTGCACCACCTGAGCTGGGACCGAGGCTCCTTCACAGCTAAACCCCCACACTCACACCAGGTTTCCTCACCTGCTTGGTCCCAGGCTTCCCATAGCAGAGTCTCAGATGTTCCGATCCTTCAAATAATTTGATCATGGTGCAATAACTAGATAACAAAGTAACAGCTCAAGCTGGCACCTCTGAGAACAGAGGAACCCCCAGGCGTTTATGCCCTCACTGTCTGAGCACAGGGGAGTCTGGGGGCCGTGGGCTCCTGCTGTGCCTCTGAGTGTCCGGTCCCCTGGCCGGGCCACAGGTCCCAGTGCCCTTTGTTACACAAAGGGTCTGCAGGGCATGGCCTTGGTCACCCTGGGTGACCCTGCAGCTCACACTGCACCTGCTCGCTGAGACCTGTGCTGAAGGTACTCCTCAACATGAGAATCAAAACTTGCTCTGTAACGATATTAATTAACCAGATTCTTGTTATTCCTGGTGAAGGTGCATTCAGCAAGAAGCGTGTGACAAGCTGCAAGTCACATGATAGGGTGAAATCAAGCAATATATTGCAACTTAAAGAGTCTTAAAAGCACTTCTCTATTGCTCTGGGCATGGGTCTGAGATCTCTGAAAGAGCAGTGGTGTATAAATTGATCGTCATGGCTGTGTTCGGGTTCATGTCTGTGGTCTTACACCTAGCCATGTTCTAGAGGGTATAACTCTATTCTGGATATGCTGACAAATAAATCCCTACGGTATAAGTGGATACATCTGCACTTCATCTTAGGGACGTCATTAAGGCAGTCCTAAAGATCAGGACCATATAGATCCATACAGAAGACAGCCCTATAGGCATGGTTCCAGGCATGGCTAGAGGATACTGTCCAGAGCTAGAGAGACTCCATGTAAATGTAAGTGGCAACAAATAGGTGTGTTTCAAAGTATGTTCTCTATTTAAATCCTTCTTTCTGCCAATCAAATGCTGTGTAGGTACATTTTAGAGTGCCTAATTCTTCCATCCAGGGCATTGGTGTAATTTGTCCTCAGCTGTTTTTGTTGTCTTAATAATAAAATCCAAGTTGTCCAAATATATTTTTTTTCGTTCCTTGGCTAGTATGATGTGTTCCAGGATTGCAGTCACCATTGTATTAAATAATTTACATTTTGATAAAATTTTGTTCTTAGAATTGCATGTATCCATAAAACAGTGAGGGTAATTAATCTCTGACACAGTCATGTTCTTCATTACATGGTGAATTTAATTAAAACTGGATTTCCTCCTAGAGTAATGAAGTAACTTTTCAGCTCACAACACTTAGACTCATGATTTCCACTTTTGAAGCTCTTGTGTACTCTATTGTGGGAAATTTCAAATGTTTTGACAGCATCCCTGACAGGCTGATTGACTGGTGGCAGTCAGAAAGAGTTTCAGGCTGCTTCAAGTGATTCATGAGTGTGACTAGTGCAGAATTGTCACTGTCAGAATCACGGAATGTTCTGAGTTGGAAGAGACCTACAAGGATCATCAAGTACATCTCTTAAGTGAATGGCCCATGATTGATGCTGCTGTCAACTGCATGGTGAGTCAGACTGTAACACCAATTTAAAACTTTATGTCCAGCTATGTGCTTGACTCCCGAACTGTACTTCTTTGATTTCATGTCCTGTACTGTGAAATTAGACTTGAAATTATGAACATTAGGCAACATCCCCAGAAGATATTTAAACACTTAAATTTAGAAATGTGAACTGCCTCATTTATCACAATTAAGGACTTGATATCATGTTTATTAGCCAAGTTTTTCTGTCCATCTGGTGTAAGCATCAAATACAAGTAAGCAATTTTATTGCAACTACAAGAATCCAAGCGCATAATCTTTGCCAAGGCTCAGAAACCCCCTTTCTGTGAATTGTACAAGTTTCTGGCATGTTTCACTGATTGCTATGGGACAGATATGACTACATTTCTTCAATATGTGTCTCTGGACAGCAGAAATAAATTCTTGCCATACTGTGTTTTAACTAAGAGTTGGTAGTCATTTCTTCCCAGTAGTTTCCACACAGAATCACAGAATGGTTGAGGTTAGAAGAGATACTTGGAGATCTTACAGTCCAACCCAACCATTTCAACCAGCATCAGCCATAGCAGATTGCCCAGGACTTTATCCTGCTGAGTTTTGCACATGTCCAAGGATAAAGAATCCACAATCTCTCTGGGCAACCTGTTCCAGTGTTTTGTCACTCTTACAGTATTTTTTTTTTTTAATGTTTAAATGGAATTTCCCGTGTTTCAGTTTGTATCACTTGCCTCTTGTCCTTTCACTGTGTACCAATGAGAAGAATCTGGCCGCATCATTTTTTATTAGGTACTCACACAAGTTGGTAAGTGCCTTCCCCTTCCCCAGGACATCTTTGTTACAAGTTGAAAATTCCCAGTCCTTTCAGCCTGTCCTTATATGACAGTTGCTCAATCCTTTAATAATTTTAGTGGGCCTATGTGTATACACTTTCTTCTGCAATGCCTTTGCCTTTGTCCCTCACAGCAGCTGTCAATTTTTCATTAGAACTCTTGAAGAGAAAGGTGGTGTTCCCAGTCAATAAATCATTTCTGTGGCCAAAACTGGTTTGAGGCGTTGTTTTCAGACAGTCTGCATCTCTATTAATTTTGGACTATTTTCACAAAAGATTGACCCTTAAGTAAAAAGCCTCTCTGAATTATTTATTTCTGTACTTCCAGAGAAAGTTGAGCTGGACTACTGGAATGCTGTAAATAATTAAGAAATACATCTAAGTAAAGAATTCACATAATTTCTGTTTTAGGACTCAAAAAATGCACTAGAAGTTTCTGATGTATTACTTGTGAGATTTACCCATATGAAAAATAACTTGTAATTGAAAGGAAATTTTAAAAATCTTTAGTCTCCTGAAGCGTGTATGTTGCTTTTATATATTTACTCGCATGCACAATCTTGGTCATAACTTATGCTCAAGAAGTCCGTCACATCAGAAAAGAACTTCTAATTCAAAACTATTTTGCTAATTGCATGTCATTGCATCTTTCAAGGACTTTTTTGTTTTTCAGCTGAAACCTATATTCTCTTTTTGTTTGTTTAAGTAAGGTGACAGGTTAGTTTTAAAAATACTTGGATTTCTTTTGAACATCTCACAAGAACCTGAATCCTAAAGTATTTAAGGTCAAACAATTTCCTCCTCCTCAGTTATATTTTCTATAGCTTTTACAGACAGTTTTGCATCAGGAAATTCTACTTTTGCAAGGGCAAGTATCATTGTAGATTATGAAAGATGCTTTTTAAATTGCAGTTACCAAGCAACCTGTCACTACCTGACACTTCTTTCCCCTGTTTCCTAAAGCCTTTGTTATATATTTTTTTAACAAAAATAAAATCCCATCAAAATGTTTGAAAGCAAATTGTTACCAGCATACAGTTTTCAAGTCCGAATTATTTAATTTAAAAAGCTTAATTTTATATATTATTATATTTATATTTCATATGTAGTTATATGAAACAACTTCTATAATAATACCAATTAGACTGGCTTCCTTTTTCAAGTATTTTGATTCTACTCTGAATTGAAATATTTGAATCTCACAATTGTATTTTTCTGTAATCAATATGAGCATTATTTAGGTTTTTTCCCCCTTAAATACCATATGTAATGTTTATGTGGATGAATGCTTTTTTCTCTTAATGACTGTTAGGAAGCTTTTTGTACTGACCTTGCTTGGAAGCAGAGTAAGGTTATTTGTCTTGCAGTCAGACAACAGCAACTGATAAAAAATACCAGTACTGAATATGGCTGCTGACTTGGAAGGGTAAGAACTAACCAGATGTATTCTGAAAAGTGGGATAGGTGGAAACTTCTCCAGTGCTCCCAGTCCAAACACCAGTCATGTGGTATGTTTTAAGTTATGTTACCAATAAAATCTGAATATGCTAGTGAACAAAATAGCATATAACCCGTAGTGTCAGGCCTGTAAATGAAGAGCTGAATCCATTAAGGAGTGATCCTCTCCCATTAGCTCTTGCTCTGAAAGGTGAAGCATATCATGGAGTCCCCCATGGACATGGGGAAAAACACTGTTGAAGGGACAGTGTTGAATGGAAGATGAGCATGCAGGATTCCACAGGCAAAGGGAATCCTCTGTGTACTGAGTTCCCGTGCCTCGATGTACCTCTTCTTGAAGCCAGAACGAGCCTATGAGACACATCAAATAAATCTACAGTGAGATGCAAGGTTGTTTGACCTCCTGTGGTCTCTCTTGCAGCAGTGTTTGTGCAAAGGCCAAGTGTGAGAATTGAAATTGACCCCCTATTCACCTTCCTGTGTTCATCTTTAGCCTCTCCTTTTCAAAACCCACTGCAATTGTGCCTTCAAACAGCAGGACATGCAGGCTCTCCCTGCAAGCAGGTGTATGACATTTATGGCTAGGCTCTGAAACTGGCTCTTGCTCTGCCATGGGACAAGAAGTGTGATATATTTACTGTGCTATGTTCTTCATCTGTCTCCTTTGTCTTCTTCACCTCCCAGGTCTGTATTTGGCTTTTCTTTTATCTGAGAGAATATGAGCGATGTGTGGTAGACATCTTGCATATGAGCTCGGTACAGAAGATATTTTCTTATCAGGGCAGTATTCCTTCTCTTCTTCAGATTCCTACATACCATTCAGCTTCTATAAAACAATAGAAACATTACAGAGAATTTGGTCTTCAGTCTTTTAATGTAGATAAGTAGATATGGAGTGAGTAGATATGGATAAAATAAAAATTGGTACCATCTTGCACTTTGGATATGGTTCAAATTAGACTCCTGAGATTAAACAAAAGGCTTCTGCACTTTCATAAAAAAAAGTCTTCCTCTGAATCCTGATTTTGTCTGAGATCAGAGCGATCAGAGCATAGGATTTCAAGGGACTGCTGAGCCATATTCCCAATTTGATTCAAATCCAACATGTACTACAAAGTCTTTAAAAATCCCTCTTTTTGTGGAATTATAAGCCTGGTCTTAAATGTTAGTATATCAGATCCATTTTGAAAACGGTTTAGTCTGGGCTTCACTATTAAAATAAAAAAAAAAAAGAGAGAAAAAATTAAATATTAGAAAAATAGAAAAAATAGACTAGTCTTCTTGTTCAATATGAAAAAAATACTCATGATAAAACTGTCAGAATGTGAGGCAGAATGAATTAAAGAAAGCCTTTTGTCTGATTTTAAAATTGAAAAAGAGTTCATTACCATAAGCTCTGAATTAACAGTATTATTGACAAGTTTTTTGGTCTTATGAAAGGATAGTTTTGGAATTTGACAAAGCAGGAAGGACATGATGAATATAAGTCATTACATTTTATTCAGGTTAATTACTTTAATGTTACTTGAATCTGCATAAAAATATAGATAATTATTACCATTGACACAAAAAAGAGAATTACCGAGGAATGCAGCTCAGGAAATATACGAAGTTTTGACTTCATATATTTGAACTGTGATAAATAGTTTTTAAAGGCTGGTTTTGGTACAAAAAAATCTCAATTCAAGTTTTTTTTTTAATTGATTCATTCTTTAATATATGCTTTTTGCTTTGATTTGTAACCTGAAACAGGGACTGCCTATTTCCAGCAATGGGGTATTGGACATTATGGTCTATTACAGTTATCTTTACCAAATTTAAAAATTGGAACTGTTAATCAGATTACTTAAACTAACCAGAACACTGCTCCAAAATGTCTGTGTGAACATGATTGAAGTATTTCCTCTTGCAAGTAAGAGTCACGTGTTTGGATTGGTTCACATTCTTATGAAAAGGACTTCTGATCTCCAAACTAAATATAAAATACTTTTGTCTAACCAACTTTTCAAAGAACTGACCATTTCTCAATACCTGAGTTCCATGAGAAACACTCCTCATTTGTTTCAACCTCTCGAAATTTGCCATTGTTAGATGATATGCTTTTTGTGGTAAGTCTTAATCAATGTCTCTCATCAACTGAAGAGAGAGAAAAAAGTGGTCTTTTCAAAAAGTTAAGGGTCTCAAAATTGCTGTATCTGATTGAGTTCATAATTTCACACAATGTAAATTTCCCTCAGGAATTTCAGCTCAGAATATTGCACTATGACACAAAATGTATCTTTTCCATCTATGCAACTACTACTAAAACAACACAAAAATCACTTGTGTCCTGGAAACTGGCTCTTCTGCAATCAGAGATATGAATGATGGACTGTGTGAATGAGCTGTAACTGCATAGAGTCATCAAGTAATCTCTGATTGCAACTGAAAGATGAAGAAACAATCCAATTAGCTCCAGGTAAGTTAATTTTTGCATAAATGGCTTCTTTAGCCAATAGAGAAAATTTAGCAGCAGTCTTAGGCAGTAGATTTAGATGTTCCTGTGTCTTATAAATAGAACTTATAAATAGAGTGATTATTATAAAAGAAATAATTAAAAAACTATCAGGAAGAAAATTTATATGAACCCTCACTGTTGACCAGGCTGACAGTAATAGCAAGTATAGCTATATAAATATAAATGGCTTGAAAAAAGAAAGTTTTTAAGTCTGTTAAACTGAAAACGTGTTCTAGGAATGCTACTCCATGGGATTCCATCCTGAGGATGCATGATACATGATATATATGTATATAACATATATAACTGGTAGTGTAACTGTCAGAGATGTGCATAGGATCATTGTTCATCCTATTCCAAATTCACACTGCAGGGACCATAGCAGGATAGCTGTACTTCATGCCTCACTACAGCCATAAGTAGGTGGCATAATTTTTTGCCAAAAATAACTCTGAAAGCTGGGGAAAATTCTCAGCAGGAACTGGGCAGTGGTGCAGAGTACTGATGTAGCATTAAGAATAGAGGTGCTCTGCTACTGCTAATCTCTGGCATTCAAGAGTCATGACTAAGGCTGCATAGAAATCATGAGATGGCACAAAACAATCAGATACAAACAAACAAGCAAACAGTTTCTAGAAGTGGATGGAATTTTAATTAGCTCCCTGCTTGGGAATGTTTTGGGTTCACTGAGGCCATATATTCTAGCTTATCTTAGCAGCTGCAGAAGCTAGATATACTCTGTGAAATGAAAGCTTATGTTTTTGTATAAGCAGAAAATGTCTTGAAGGGTTCTGCCTTAAGCAATACAGAAGCACTAAAAAATTTTCCAAGAAATGATAACTGTTTTTCTTACTGTAGTATTTCCTTTGCTCAGTATTGAAGAAAAATGCTCTGTTTTTTCTCTTTCTTTCCTCATTGTTGATGTCGGCCCCTTGTTCTGCGTGATAGCAAGAGAGTCAGGGTTCTACTGACTCTTGTCGAGGTTCATTTCTCTCAGGGATGGAAGGGTGCACTCCCTGATAGCCCTCAGCTTCTTTACTTCCTCTATAAGCTGTGCCACCAGGCCAATCATCTACCTGGTCACACCACATGCAGCTGTCCTCTCTTTTGCCCTCAGACACTAATGCCAGGCTCAAACACTCCCTGAAGCCTGAGGAAATGAAGAGCTGGACAGCTGAATGTTTCTGAGGGAGCTCCATCTGCATCACCATGCTCCTTCCAGCAGTGGCTTTCAACTGTGTGGAAATCATCCTTGGGTATGTTCTAGTTGGGCAGGTGAAAACTCCCAGGAGAGCTTGCCTCAGGATCTGGGGGGGTGTCTGTCCTCCTACATGCTCCATCCATGTGAAGTGCCTCACCATGCCCCGACTGCCCACACTGGTTGCTCACACTCCCTGGAGATATTTGCATCTCCCACAGTTGCTCTGGCAAGGCCCTCAGCATGCCAGCCTTGCTCGTGAGAGCTGCCAGGTCCTGCCGAGTCTCCATATTTTCTCTCAGGTTTTCCTGACTCCAGGAACCCCTCCTCTAGCTCCTTCAGGTATTTGGTGCCAGAACTTGCCATGGCTGCTGCTGTCACCGTTGTCACTACGTGCCTCGTTGACTGACTAATGTTAGATTTAAAATTATCAATAAAAGAATTTTTTTTAAAGAGTCGTTTATTTCTGTAGATGCAGATGAAACATGCCTGTAAACCGCTGAAATGTTACTACTTTCCTGTTTTGGTCTTTTTTGTATAATTTATCCACACTGATTTGTTAATTTCAAGTATTCATATGCTTAAATGTTTATTATCCTCTCTCCCCCTTTGCTAGTCTATTGCTAATATTTTGAGTCCTTTTTCAATGTACTACAGCTTATGTAAATAGGTGTCAGCCTTCTTTCTCTATATTCTATAAATTTCAGTTCTATAAAGGATACTTAATTTTTTTCAGTGCAAGATAAATCAAATCTGAGTGCTCTACCACCAGTTTCAGCTCAGGCTATGATTAAGAACCTACTCACTGGCTCTGAAAGTGATCAAGGTGTAGGACAGATCAGCTCGTTTTTGTCATGAACTCTTCTTTACTCCTTGCTCCTCCTAATTGCTTTGGCTTTTTTTGCTTTTTCACTCATTTCAGATTATAATTCTGTAATTTCAGCTTCTTGGCAGAAATATAATTTTATGGACCATATCCGTGTAGCCCTTTCTTTAAAAGCAAGTCACTTCTAATGAAATTTTATTGATCCTGCATTGACTGGAATCTCTCCAAGGTTAAAATATCTCTCCTCAACTGTGACAGATCAGTTGACCAGGCATTTTACATTTTAGAATAGGCATAACAGAAATGTAAATCTAGTTCCATTCCATTCCTTCCTTCTTTCCTTCCTCTTTCTCTCTTTACTTTTTTCCTTCTTTCTTTACTTCTTTCCTTCTCTCTCTTTCTGTGGCATACCTAAGTTTCTGACTTCTGATGAAGAAAACGTACCACTCAGGACAGAGTAAGGAGTATTAGCCCCCTCTTGTGGAAACATACCTTTGATTCTTCAGTCTCCTAATATGGTGGATGTTACAGAAAGCATACACAACATTACATCATACAACTTTTGTATCAGTGGAAATGTCTATTCAAAAATTTTAAACATAATATAGTTTGACAAGACTACCTGTTAGTAACCATTGTATATAGACAGCTAATTTACTCAGTGCTTGAGTATCTTCTTGTGTGTATGAGCAAGAATGCATTTCAGTCGTGTTATTTTCAGTCCTTTCCTTAAAAATCTCCTGCTGTGCTTCTGACTGCCCAGAGCAGGTAGAAGCAATGGTGGTAATTATCCCTTTGGAGTTCTTTTGGAAAGAATTCTGGTTATAGGATAGATGGCTGCAAAAATTAAAAGGGAATGGGAATAATGTTTTATGAAAATAATTAAGATGATTATTTGTGTTTATTATAAAATCTACTGATTAGATGGAACTAAATTTGACATTGAAGGCATTTCTATCAATAATATTAAAGAAAAATATTTTGATGGAAACTACTGTATTACGATTAAATACACAGTGTAATACCATTTTATCTAAGATTCAGAGAAGGTAAACTAAATATATACTGCAGTTTGTCTGGCACAAATTAGCAAAGCAGAAAAATCTCATTGCCAGCTCATTCCAACACTGACATCGCAATTAGAGTGTAAAGACCTTTTAAAAGTTTACGTCTTGGACTGGTATTTGGGAACACAGCTTGTGGTGCTCTGTCTGACAGCCATCGGATATCATAAGGATTTCAGATACTGAAAACGAGCATTCTGGACCTCATATTTTACATTTAATGTAATATGCAAGTATCATGCTAGGAATTTACTTTGTTAGGAGCCCAGTTCTAAATGATGGCATTACGTAATTGACCATATTTCTCTAAAATGTAGTCTTGCAAATCTCAGTTCAACTGCTTCAAACAGTTCATTAAAAAGCACCATGCAAAATGTAACAGATGGCTCTATATTAAATATATGAATTTAAATATCTCCTACCCTGAATGTTTAGTCTTTTGTAGACTTACAGGAATACATTCCTATTCAATAATTTGTGAACTGAAAAACTCTTTTAGCCTGTTTCTGCATGGTGAGTCATAATTTTGGTGAACATGACAGAGGTTCTTACTTTGTATTTCTTTTAGATTCAGTCAATCTACTCTCAATATCAATATTTATCATTACGAGTTGTATTCTAAATTTAGTTTCACTGGAACCTTAAATATTTCATTACTGTTATTTTGTAAATCATACAACTGAGATGGTTGGCAAATTATATTTGCTATTGTTGTGTTGGTTTCATGTTGACAGCTCAAAAAGATTCTAAAATCAGCTGATGCAGTCAGATTTTTCTCCTTTATAGTGCTTTTACCAGGTTTCAAAACTATAGAAATTTTCTTATTATTAATCCCCACTACATAGCCTTTTATTTCAGTTCACACTGTAAATTTCTCACTTGTCTGTAGCTCTAAACTACCATGACTCAAACTCATACTTCACTCAAATTTAAAAAGGTATTAAGATCTATTTCAAAACAAATAACTTCCTTGTGACTGATGCTTTTTTCAATAACATAATTTATTCTGATTTCTCTTGGCTGAGTTATTTACCAAACTTAGCATTGACCTACTAATCTCTGTTTACAGTACTTAATTTTTAATACCTTTTTATTGTAACTAAATTGCTTGTATTACAGATGCAGAAACTTATTTCAATAGAACTATACACTGCACAATGAGAGAAGTTCCTCTGAGATGTAGACATGTAAAATTCCATTGAACTGAAAGAAATATTTCATAAGCAGATCAGAAAAGAAAATGAAGCCTAATTAAGACTGTAAGAGAGGACTGATAAGGATTATGTGGTAGAACAATGTGATGAGGATTTCTATTGTATTTTCAGCTAGCAAACATAATGTATGTCAAAGAACATCTCTGTTTATAGTAAAACATGGGCAGTTTGATATATGTACACAGAAGAACACACTTCCCCTCATAAATACGCATTTTGATCTCATATTAGCAATGACCTACACATTCTTTTGTACATGGAATAATATCTCCAAAGTCTCATGTCTCTTTCCATCCTGACTTTGAGCCTTTTCTTTTTTCTTTTCCCCCCTTTTTTTGCCTTTTTTGTCTTTATTTTTTTTCCTTTTCATTTCCCTTTCCTTTTTCCCCCCCTCCTACTAGAAAAGTTGATTAGGCAAATACCTGACATCTTTAGTTGAGGGAAATAAACTTGGAAACATCAGTGGTGTCTATAAATGTGCATAGGCCTGGGTTCTTCATTTGTTTTGGAAAGTCTAGCATTTAGGAAGATCAGCATTTCATTAGATTTTTTTTTGTTCACCCGTTCGTGTATTTTTACACTTTTAGAGTTAATTTCTATAGCTACAACCTGTAAAGAGAAAATCTTCCCAAGGAGAGCAGATGAGGCATTACCTCACATTGCAGAAAAGTGCCCGTGCACTCCCTCCAGTGGGCAAAGTTAAAGCTGCTAAAGCATTGCTGGATTTTCCAAAGAAATTACACCATAAAAAAATGAACGAACCCAGCACTAACCTGTAAGCAAAGCTGGGCAGCTAATTGAACATATCTTCATGTATTTAAATAAATAAAAATTATTGCTTAGGTATTATTACTCATCTAAGTGTAGGAAACACAGAATTATTTTCATAGACAAACAGTTTAGGATTAAGAGATAATTGAGAAAATGTGTAAAACCCCTTACCCCAAGAAAGAATAGGTATTCTAATTAACACACAAAAAATACTTTTTAAAAATTCTGCTTTTGCTCCTCATTAGAAGAATATTTTACTGAGGAAAGTTTAAAGAATAAATAATTTTTTTTTAAATAATATTTTAATATGGACCTGAAGACAGTACTGTACTATTTTTGGTTTACATCTAAAACAGGTTTGGAAGAACCATAATACTATTTCCAAGAATGGGATTCACTCTAGAAATTACTATACAAATAAAAGAAATATGTATAATGTTTCATAACTAAAAATTATAACAGTAAACCAATTATTTCAAATACTCTTGCATGCTCTTATTGTTTGAGTTACCTTATATGACAGTGATGTTACAAATCTACTCCAAAATCTTCCACGCAGATGGATAATTTGTGCATGTCTGAAGGTGTGATACTTACTTTCATTGTATTTTTACAGCTACCCATACCATGCATGATTATTCAGTATCTCAAAGCTGTTATCAGCCACTGCAGTTCACGTGAAATTGCTGCTTTCTGTAATTCTGCTGCTAACTGTAATTCTGTTTTTCCCAAACAGTAAATGCAGCCAAACAAATCTGTTATATTCCTTGGCATTTTTGTTTATTGGCAGAGCTACCGACTTATTTAAAAAATAAATAAAGCCCTGAATCATAAAAATAAATGGGATGAAAAAGTAGGGAAGCGTGCTAAAAGTGTCATTGATGAAAAATGTGAATTAAAAAATTTTATGAAAAGTATTCCTTGTTTACCTAGCAATCTTCAAATAGGGTGCATTGCCCCCTCTTGATAAACACCTTGAAGGGAATCCAAGGAAATGCTACTGTAGTATTTCCTGTGATAGGACTCTGCACAATTGAATTGTGAAACCATCTCTTCTCAGTGGATATGTTTCTGGCAGGGAAAATTACTTTGGATGACAATCCAGCCAATGCCAATGAGGAGATGAGTTGCCTCCTATTCTATTGCTATGAGCCATAATATAATGTAGGTTATACTATGTGCAATAAATAACTGAGTATCTGTTGTAGCAAATGCAGAATGCTTGTCATTTTTTCCTGCAGTGAAGCCACAGCTTTCAGCAGTCCAAGGGATTACATGGCTATGCCTTAAGAATGGCACAGAATAAGTAGAGTAAAAAAAGTTATTGCTTATCACATGTTTTGCAAGAAGTAGAAGTCATCCTACTGAACATGGATACATCGATTTTTCACATAACAGTAATAGTTTACACTGCTAGCGCATGAAACTCATTACTAGTGTATTAACCCAAAAGTACTGCTGAATAAGAAAATGGATTTATTTCCTTATTTTGAAATGGAATCTGTACTCAGTCAGTGCCTATATAACAAGGTAGTCCAAAAGGAGAAAGCAGTGTCCCTATCAGGAAACTAAAAATAAACATTTTTAAGCACTAAAAAAATAGTTTATTTTGCTTTGAGCATTAATATTGCATCTTGCCCATTGTAATATCATGCAGTAGCAAACAAAAGAACAGAGCCCATTCTGTGACTTACACAGCAGAGACTTATCTTCTTGTCACTTCCCCCCCTACCCCCACCAGTTTGCTGTTTTCCAGTTATTTTCTAAACTTGTTTTTTCAAATAAGTGTAGATCCCCTCCATTTATTCCTGCCTCTTAGTTAACCTACTTAGGACCGGAAGTTCTCATCTGACTTTAGTTTATGGAGGCTAAAAAAGAAGTAACACTCTTCTGTACTGGAGATATTTTTAACGTACCATTTCATAAGCCAGATGAAGAAAGCAACAGAGAAGGTAAGGAATGTGGCCAGCTTAGAGCCACAGAACAGAAAGGATAACCATTACGGGTAAAAGTCTTGGGACTGATCTTTTTCATATGAAAATTGAGAGGAGGAACATAAATATGGACAAAAGCCAGTATTTGTTCTGAAGTTTTTCATCTAGCAGAAGTTTGTTTATTATGAAACAAGGTTTCTTCTACAAGAAGAGACAGATAAAAGACATATGCCCTTTCTAACACTGCAAGGGAAGAGAGGTATCGTGTTATAAATTTTCTTTTTGGAGAGGCTTCTCCAGCGAGACGATATCTGGTAACTGTGGATGCTCCCCTCTGCCCCCTGCCCCATCTCCAAATCCACAGGTGTACACACACGGGTGCACACATGCCCCAGTGTCAGTAAGCCTACTTTCACCTTGCTGCTCTGGGATGCATTTCACTCATTCTCTGCTTCCTATCTTCATCTGCCCTCTTTTTCACAGAATCGCAGAATGGCTCAGGGTGGAACAGAGCACAGTGGGTCACCTGCTCCAACCTCCCTGCTCAAGCAGGGTCATCCCAGAGCACGTGGCACACGACTGAGTCCAGACAGTTCCTGAATATCTCCAGTGAGGACACTCCACAACCTCCCTGCACCACCTGTTCCAGTGCTTGGTCATTGGAACAGTAAAATTATTTCTCATGTTTAGGTGGAACTTCCTGTACATCAGTTTCTGCCAATATCCTCTTTTTCTTCTCAAAGAGCCTGTGGAATAAAAATTCCTGAAGATTTTCAGAACTTGTCTTGACAAGACTCTGAGCAAACTGATCTCATATGAAAATGAGTTCTACTTTCAACAAATAATTGGACTAGATGACCTCCAGACATGCTTCCCAACTTACTTTGTTGCATGTATCTTTTGTCTGAGATGCACTTTTGCCTAAATGAAATCATACATGTCAGCTTACTAATGATTCTAGGTAATTCAATAGAATCACCTGCCCCATTCTCCTGCATTCTTCTCTTGTGGGAACTGATTTTTATTTCTGAGTATAAGCACAAGCAGTAATGGTTGTCTTGCAGTAAAAGAAAAGTAAACAAGGGTTTTGGTGCAAGAGATCATCTTCAACCACTGCTCATAGTCTGTTCAGAATAAGATGAGCACTGAAATGGCAAATAAAAGAAACTGACCAGGCATATAAATCACCCTTAGATCATTTCACTTTTATCTATTGCCCATCTTCATTTTGTATCTTACTGTTCCCTGGTTTTGGGGCAATTGTGACATGAATTTTCATTCAGCTAGGAATGAAATTGCATTTAAGTGCATTTTTCAGATACAAATTCATTAAGTACGGGAGAAAGGATGGAACAACCTTTCATGAAAAGTCACAGAAGAAAAAGAGTGCCTGTCATTTTAAGTGGAATAGATTATAGCTGTGACTGCCTTAGATAGCAGGGGAATGGGCTTGATATTCAGCGTTGTGGCTTAGTCTTTCTCTATAAAGACAATGAGAGTTCTGAAACGAATTTTAATGAAAATGAAGCGCATCCATAATGAAGCTTTCCCCTCCTCAATTAAAATCCTCATTGAAAGCCTTGTTGCTGTTTCATTCCTAACGCGTTCCGCGCCTGATGCAATGCAGCAGTGATCCATGCTGCCATCTAGTGCCTCTAGGGGAAAGCAGTGGGCTGCTGAATTTAGGGTTTTCATGGATGCTGAAAGAATAACAATTTTTGCTCCTTGCTACTGTGGCGGCTTTCTCATTGCCCCAGTTTTAGCCCTGAAATTAAAATTATGGAAAATTGACTTTAATAAGGGAGCATCCTGTCAGGAATTAGTACAAGTGTACTCGGGAAGGAGGCAGGGACAAGGGATGGGAATGTGGGAGAGACAGGGAAGAGCAAAACAAGTGATAACCAAGGCTGCAGGCAATAACCAGAGGAAAAAAATACACTGATTACAGTGGCAGCTATCTTACTGCTCAGAGAATGAGAGCAAATGCAGTGGAGAGGCCATCTGAACCAGAATGAGATATCTCACAGCAAGAGATATAAGTGGAGAGTGTCGTGACCTTGAGACTAGAAAAGGCATAGAGACAAAAGATGAGGAAGAAGTGTTTGTGCACTCACTGAAGGGTTTGTGATTTAGCTGTCAGCTTAATATTGGCTAAATAATACAAATAATTCATATTTTCCAATTAGTGTTTTAACACATATGCATACATTTATACAACTAAAGTTAACTGAAGTCCTTAAAGGCTGCTCGGTCAATTAGACTCACATCTGTAAAATGATTTCCCAAAAAGAGTCAAAAAACTCAACCATGGAAAAAGGCATTCATGTGAGAGACCACTGAAAATAACTCTACGGTGTGTGGAAAGGGTCTAGCAAAGCACGCTGCATATCAATGTAAACATATCGTAAGTCATTATATTTAATTAAAATAATTATAAGAAAAAAGACTTTGAATTCTGATGACAAAAGAGAAACATGGGTGCATGATTACTTTTCCCTTCTTCAAAACACTTAAAGAGCATTAAAAAAAAAGGCTATGCATTTCCATGTACATTTTGATTTGAAATATAATTTTAAAGGACTTTTATCCTTCCCCAAAATTAGGAGCATAATTTTGATAAAAAAATCTTTCAGTGTACACCTGTACAATCCTTCTGGGCAATTTGCTGTTAACTAAAATTATTACTTAAACATTAGCAGTGGTTTTATGAACTGTCCTTACAAAATTGAAGAACAATATTGATTTTAATTAAAACTCTTCCTCGAATTGTAAAATTAAAACTATGCCTAAATTTTTAGATACTTAGATCGACAAATATACTTGTAATTGCTTCTTTTACTGAGACTAAAATAATACACAGACAAAGAAACATATGGCATCCTAAGCAGTTTCAGAATATTCAAAAATTTGTAATTTCCCCTCACAGACAGGTGGCAGACAGGCACGTGCACATAAATAGAGACTTATCTAAAGTTCTCAGGCAAAATAGAAAAAAACTACATCAGAAAAGTCGATATTTTTTTCAGACTGCAATTATGCAGTGACAAAAATATATCATTGTCAATCATTTAGATAGGACTTTAAAATAACAGTCTGAGGTTATAAATGTAGACCATATTGCTTCAAATAAGCAGAAGAATATACTTCAACCTTGCCTTACTGTTATAAAATACTTGGGTCTACCAAGCTGAAATCGATTTCAAATGGACAAAAATGTACCTACTGAGCTCTGAGTTTAGCAGTATTCACAGAGAAATAAAAGAAATAAAGACATATTTTCCTTAGAAGTTTTAAGAATTATAGTGAGGACATTGAGAAACTTCTTTTTTCTTTACGTATTTTGAGAATATGTCAACAAATAACTCAAATATATTTGATGAAATTTTCTTACCTATGCAATTTTTCAAGAGATGTCATGTATTCTTGTATCTGCTTTTTGTGTTGGAGAAATGGGTCACAATTGTTTTAAGCTTTCCCCTCTAAAGGCAATTGTTTTATCAAACTGTGCAGATCTCAATAGGAGCTACAAAACCTACAAAAA
The DNA here is from genome assembly GCA_013389985.1 of Dryoscopus gambensis. Taxonomy (NCBI): domain Eukaryota; kingdom Metazoa; phylum Chordata; class Aves; order Passeriformes; family Malaconotidae; genus Dryoscopus; species Dryoscopus gambensis. The sequence continues at coordinate 2,211 of WEIT01007832.1, read as the reverse complement.
TATAAGCTTGCTTATACTGTGACATGTCATGAATCAGAATGGTGAAAGCCAAAGAGGGTGCTGGCTGTCACTGGGAACAGTGAGTAGTTCTGTAGAATAATGAAAAACCCGATGATGGCTTAGTCTATGGAAAGCTTTTAGCATGCAACAGACACAGTTGTCGTTTTCCATCCTCTGAGTTCATGTTTATATTAACAGCCTTGGTACAACTGGTTGGATGCATAACAAGTGTCTGAAAAAACTAGGCAGCAAAATAACATATTTTCAGGCCCCTTCTTTGTGTGAGAGGTGTTGTTTACAGAAACAGTTACTATTTCTGAGATCACCAGACATTCATTATTGTTGTGTTACTGTTCTTCCCTCTGATCTTTTTTATGCTCCTTGCTCAGAAGATGACCTTTTTTGGTTTTGAGAAGCACCCGAATGCCAAGCCATGTCTAGCTGAGACAAATTTAATTCATTACAGATATAATTCTGGTTTATCATTCTACATTTATCCTACCACCAAATAACAATTCAAACAAAACCTTCTAACTATTGCCCCAGTATTAGCAAAGTTAGTTACAAAGTAAATATTGGCACCAATCACTTCTAAAAGGCAGAGTAGCAATCAAATCCCCATGACTCTGCTCCTACCAACTGTTGGCATTCAAAATCATCAGCTGAAACATAAATATATTTAGCTTTCCATGTTAAACAATATTGTCACAAAAGTCTTGACAATGAATTTTTGATTAGCAAAGAATTTTAAGAGACGTAAAGAAAAGGTCATATGAATAATTTGCTTATAATCTGTTAGAGCAATCAAAAATAATTTTATTCTTCAGAACATTTTTTTTTGCCTGTCTTTGCATCTCTTCATCTCTTTCTGTTCCTTTCCCCCCTCTTTTCTTTCTAGAAATAATTTTACTAGCACGAATGTATTGAAACAGGAAGTTTCATATATGTATTTTAAAAAGCTTGCAGACTTTCCGACTGCACTTGTATGCATGCATAGACACTTCAGAGTCAAATGTATGTCTCATGCTCCATGTTTTGCTGTACAGCTCATCTGGGGTNNNNGCATCTGGGGTCTGAGTCTCTCAGCATTACGTGAAATTTAGCCAGTGCTCTCACCCTTACAGGGAGCAGTCACATCTTTAATCGAGGAATTAAAATGTATATTTCTTCCAGCTAATTGCTAGTGAATGAGTTACAGATCAAGAATAAATCACAGACCTTATTCCGCAGATAATGATTAATTCTAGAAAACTGTAGCCAGATCACATATAATTCCTGAATGGAAAAAGAACCGAAACAAATCAGGGAACCAATTTTTTATGATTAATTTCTCCTCTTTCTAACACATCTGAAATTTTGTTATCAAATGCAATTAAGCAACATTCAGATACATCCACAGTAAAGACTACACCCAGTATTCAAAAGGTATCTTTAGTAATGGTCACATGAAACATCTATATCTTACAGTGTTGGAGGATTCAATATACCCCAGTAAACTGTAGTCCTAAATGTAGGCATTGTGAAGGTATTTGCTTAACTTTTCTGCTTCTTAAAGTTACTTGCACTGTCAAGGTAACAAGATAATGATCCGATGTGTATGACAGAAAGCTCGAGATGTAGCTCACTGTCTCAGTATAGCAGACTACCTTTCAGTAGCTTCAGCCTGCTAGTCAGGCTAAAAATGCATAACATGACTGCAGCATTGTTTCTGAATAAAATGACAGTAAAACCCGGAAAAGGCTTACAGACTAATTTCAAACAAGTATGCTAAGCTGAAGTGAGACTCCTTTTCTTTCTGAAAGTTCCCAATGGACAGAATACCCTTTGAATTCCATGGTCATCTCACAGACCTTTGCATAGTAAGACATTTTTCACACAAGATGTCTGGCTATTTGGATACAATTCAAAAAGAGGCTTATGCTTCAAAGAGCAGGAAAGCTGACATAAGCTTTAGAGTAAATACCAAAATCTCTTATCTTTCCATATTTGGCATATGTTATAATCCTTGCAAGAGTGGTTTCCGCAATAATAGGAAAAAAGTCCTACAGATTGGCTTGACAGAGTAACAAAGGCATTATACATAAATGGTGGTTAGGGAACAGTTGTGGGGGGTTTAAGCTTTCTAAATTATAAATGCTCATTTATATTAAAATGTATATGAATTTCCAGTGGGAATGTCTCCTAACACATAAAAGTCCTACTTCTGAGGAC
>WEIT01007829.1:1476-14154 GCA_013389985.1 Dryoscopus gambensis | reverse complement strand
AAATAAGATCAAAACCAAAGAAAATTGCATGCAACCTACGAACTCAGAAAAGCAACAATTACACAAGAGACTACACAAAAGACTATGCCCTATCATTAACTCTTCTTACTCAGCTACACTCTCAGTCAGTAATTATGACAGTCATGAACAGAAAATAGATTGATCACTGCAGAATCTCTTGGAAGACAAAGGAGAAAAAAATCAACACATAAACCCAAAACAAAACAATAAGAAAATTTCTTATCAATAAAATTTCTGCCAAGCTGCAGAAACAAATGAAATGCAAATTTAACAAATTAACCATGTGATTAACACACAGTGGGATCACTTCAGGCATTTTGCTTTGCTTATGACCAGAATGTGATCCTACTGAGAGTTATTGCTGCATGAATATTTCCACAGTGGTATCATAAAAAGAATTCAATGACATTATAGAAACTGAAGCCCCGTACAAGATGTCGTTTGAAACAGATTCGTGTTTTAAACATTAAGGCACCTTAATACTACCTGTTATATACCTTAAAGGGCAGAAGAAAAAAACCCAGCAGTCTTCTGGAGCCAGTTGTGGGCTTGAATTTGACATCACTTTCATTCTGTTCCTTTTGAAAGCAGCCTTTGAGCCAGTGTTAGGCTCAACCTCTTTAGAATGATAAAAGCCTCCCATCAGCATTGACTGGTCCATAGGTTGGGATGCTAAAGCTTAAATGAAATGTATATAACCAAGTGTACACAGAATTCAGAATAAAACCAAAAAATCCCTTTCTGATGCATGCAGTTGTGGCCAGTATTAAATAGTCCAGCTCTTGTGGAGATTTGTGGGAGGAAGGGAAGTCTTCTGTGTGCATCTAGTATTTTAGGAAGCAGAAGTTCATCTCCCTCCTCTGTGAAAGTGAATCTTTAAAAGTGTTGAACAGCTAACTATATTTAAATCAATGTCACCAATGCCATTTAATCACATGCAGGCTTAATAATTAAAAGCACTATTTGAAAATAATTTTCAAACTAAAAAATGAACAGTGGATTTTATTAATAATAGACTCTTACACTACTTTTTTTTTTTTCCTTTCTTATTTCAGTCAGATGCAGGTTTGTGTCCTAAAAGTTTTTACATGCAGATATAAGGAAAATGTAGTGCTTACTCAAGCCAGCGGGGGATGATGGCTTAGACATTTTTGTGGCTGGTGTTAGGACTGTGAAACATCTTTAGTGCCACTTCACAGGATACTTCATTTCTTTTTTCAGACTTTCCCTATATAACGTCCAATTATCAGATTTTATGTGAGTGAAGCGATTTTCACTCTGAATGCATATTAAAGAGAACACATGTTTTCATTTTATGGACCTGTAACACTGAATCTTTACTAAAAGAGAATAAAATACTTATGAAAGGTTGTTACAGAGATTGCACAGAAAAAGCAGTCTGGGTCTTATTTGCCAATTCCTTTGAGCAGTTACATTCCTCCTCCCATGTATCAATACACATGAATTTTCACTTATCATAGTTTCACTAAAAATTGCTGCTACACTGGTAATCAGTGGAATCAATAGAGCCTTAACACAGTTGGAAAGAGGAGTAAAGACCACACTCTCAGCCACAGTGAAATGCTGAGGAATATGGTGGGTTGAGAGGGGGTTCTTATACATAAAACTGAGAAAGGGTGCTGCTAACACAGATGTAATTCAGGACAAAGCCATGGTTCCCATGCACTGTACGAGCTGGTACTGACCGTTTTGGCTTCTTCTGCAGTAGTAAATTAAACATGTCTAGGACTGTTCTCTGGCCAGCTGACAGGGAACAGCTAATGCCAGTGCTATTAAACTCTCCTTTCTCTCCCGCTAGGAATTGTCTCTGGCCAATGCTAACTCCTGAGCCGTGCCCAGTCACAGGCCAAAAACGTGTCACTGGCTGCTGTGACGCTGGTACTCACTTAATAGCATTTACAGTTGATTTTCAGTGCCTAGCCATGTCTCTGGGAATGTGTCTTGGGACAATTGATTTTATTAGCTGGAACATAACCTAAACAATGAACACAAGAAGTGGGTGCTGTCTTGATGTTTAACCTTCAGTTTATAAGGTGATAATCTCTTATGTTTGTTTCTTATCTATGAGATGAACAAAAGCACTTCACAGCCTACCAGGAGAATAAACATGAGAAAAGACTAGAAATGGTATGATAGTGAGGCCTCTGATTTCTGTAATCAGAATAACTGCATCCCTTCCTGTCCCATGCTGTTTGTTCCATTCCAGAAGTTGAAAGGAATGAAGCAGATTAAAGTAGGATAATGGGTTGCCAGCTCAGAGAATTCCTTTGCCATCTGGGGAAATGTGTCAATTTTCCAGCTCTGCTTTCTCCACCAGATTGTGGTTACTGTTTTGGACCAATATGTGTAATAGAAAAAAACAAACCCTGCCCTTCCCCCATACTGAAACGTCAGTACTTTATTAATCCTATAATTCTTTTAATATAATTTGTAAAGGAAAACTCTCTTCTTTATAATAATCAGCCAGCCTAAATTCCAGCTTGGAATGTGCTCTTGTAGCCAAGGCATAAGTATAAAACCAGTGAAAAGGAGAGAAGAGATTTACAATGGAAATTCTGACAATCACTTTGCAATAATAGGGCTTGGAGACACCTGCTTTAATCAAGGTGGTGTGAATATTTAAAGTGGTCTATTTCTTGATTTTCAGTTCAGCTGATGAAATCATAATTTCCAGTGAAATAATTTTTTTCTTAGGGATGCATGAGGGAGAAAGAAAGTGAAAGATCCTAATTTTCTATTCACTTGGTAGAAATAGATTATAGCTTCTTTAACCCTCTTGATTCCAGGGCTGGCAGATGGAGCTGAAGGAATTGCTTTTGTTTGGAAGTGCTTTTTTTGAGTGATAGTACAGTACAGATACAAGGCTGGTTTGGGGTGACAGTAACTCATGAAATATAACCACAGCTGTGAGAATGATTTGCTAAACTTTCTTTGAATTTGGTAGCCATTCTTGTGCTGTAAATAACACAAAGTAATCAGGGCTTCTGAAGAAAGACAATTGTTCATTGGGAAGGCTGACTCCCACTACTTTGGACTTTATTTCCATCACTAGTGGAGTGGTGCTACTGATTTTCAGGTGCTTGAAAATTCTTGCCATGCTGAATGAAGATACGTTACCAAGGATAACATATCCGAAAGAATCCATAATGACAGGTGTGCCTTTTGTCATGGTATAACCCCAGCTGGCAGCTCAGCCCCACTCAGCTGCTCACTCACTGCTCCTGGTGGGATGGGGGAGAGAATTGAAAGAGTAAAAGCGAGAAGACTCATGGATTGAGATAAAGAGACTTTAATAGGGAAAGCCATGCATGCACAGAAAGCAAAACAAGGAATTAATTCCCGTAGGCAAGCAAGTGTTCAGCCATCTCCAGGAAAGTTGGGCTCCACACATGTAGTGGTGACTTGACAAACACAGTCAACATCCCCCGCTTCTCCTTCTCCCCCCAGCTTTACATGCTGAGCATGACAGGGTATGAAATATCCCTCTGCTCACTTGGGGTCAGCTGTGCCGGCTCGTCCCCTCTCAGCTCCTTGTGCATTCTCAGCCTGCTTGCAGGTGAGGAGGGTGAGAGGCAGAAAAGGCAAGTGCTGCTCAGCAATAGCACAAGGCACCTACATATAATCAACACTGGTTTCAGTACACCTCTAAAACACAGCCCCATACCAGTTACTCTGAAGAAAATTAATTCTACCTCAGCCAAAACCAGCACACTTCTTCAAACAAAGAGTTATACCTTCATGCAGGATAGCTTAAGAAGCTCCACAAACTTAGTTTACCAAGGATTTGTTTCAGCACTGCAGAATAGTTGGCTTAATTAGAGAACCACTCTAGAGAGATATACGACTGACAAATCCATGTGAAGTCCACATGCCTTGCATCATTGTTATTTACATATCATGCCCTATGAAGAAACTGGAGAAAAACGTATGGCTGGGAAGAAGAGTCGTAAAGTAAAAATAAGACTCCATAAAGAGTTAGTGTCATCTAATGTTCCAAAGCCATCAATAGTAGAGGATATATACCATAATAATAATTATTATGTCAAAAGATTAGAATGATAAGAGTATAAAGCAAAGGGAATGCTACTTTACCTGTTTTGGTAGCTTAATTTTTTTCCAGTACTACTCTGTTTTAGTACTGTGATGCATTCTTTATTTTTCCAGTTTCTTGGTCAGTTAACATAAATATGGTAAGACTCACCAGTGTCCAACTTTCAAGTTCATCCAAGCTTTAATATAAATTATAATGTTATAATATTTAGCCAAGTGGCTTTTTAGCTGGTTTTCCCCAATTCATTGTCAGTTGCTTCTCTGGCTAGTGTCTATTATTTAGATAATAATATAAAGTTCCAAGAAATAACATGCAATCTCTACTGGATGGAAAAGTAATTACTTTTTCACTATGGCCTAATTGTGCTGTTCAGTTCTGCCCTGCTTTATTTGATCTGATTTGACCTTCTTATTCTGTGACCATAGAAACAACTTGAAACATGTGAGGCACAGCAGCAAAGGATGTCTTTCTCTAATTCCCTTTACTGCTTTCTTGCTATTATTTCTTGCTATTTTTTGATTTCACTAGATTTTCCTCCTGTTCAGGTCTTCTAGTTTCTTACCAAGGTTTGAAGTTCTCTTCCTTGTAGTTGTTTTCATCTTTCCTCATGCTTTTACTTCCTTGATGGCTGTTGACTCTTAAATTGGCATAAACATAATTCTTCCAAACATCTATGGTCAATGAACATTACCTCTTCTTTAATGCCCCAAACTGACATACTTTTGTCTACTTTGTTATCTGCAAATAATACTTGTTATCCAAGTAAACAATAGTGACTTGTCTATCCTGGACTTGTCTTAGCCTCATTGTTTAATTAAGAACTTGGATTTAAGAGGAAATTTAGTAGTGTCATAAACTGAAAAATGTGCAAACTCTTTGGAGGACAGTAGTAGTGTTCAAGATGGTCATGATAAACTGTGAAAAGCAATTTGAAAACTAAAGCAAATATAAATAAACATAAAGTGTTATGCCTAGGAAGAGGGAAAAAATGAAATTAAAAAAACCCCAAATATGAAAAAGGGATTAAATAGCTGGCGATTAATATACAAAAAAGAAGGCAGAAGGCTACCTTGTATCATATACATTGTACCTTAATAAGACTTAATAACATTTATGTCAATGCAGTCAGGAGAAATTCCATGGATTCTGGTATACATGCATGACACTGGCAAATCCACATTAGGATGAGACCCACATGCACACAAGCTTCTACATAACAGGAGTCCTGGCTCCATAAATCGACACTGTGTCTGTGCCACCCTGCTCTTTGAAGAGTGGTGACAGTGGGATGCTGCAATATCCTACAGCAAGCACTCATCAAATACAAAATTTTGCAGCATCCATCATGCAATTACAGCAAAAGAAAAAAGGAATTCTGTTCAGGAATATACTGATGGGACTATTGTGCCCATGAAAGGGCAGGTAATTATTTAATCCCCATTAGTATTTAAGTTTCATCAGCCCAAGTTTCATCTTCCTAGGCAGCTGTCACACTTCAAGAAAAGTGTCAAGGATCTATGAAACAGTATCAAGACGAAAAAGAGGTTAGATAGCTGTCCTGTGATGATGGGAATGGAGTTCGCTTAGTCTAAAATAGGAAAGACTAAAGAGGGACATGATTACATTATCTTCTAATGTGTAAAAGATGCTACAAAGATGGTGGCGATTAATTGTTTAAAATCACCTAGTGATGGAAAAATGTGAAATATATTCCTTCACAATTTTTGAGGAAATAGAATGGCTATAATAACCAAAAGAGGCTGGAACAGGCTTCCTAGAGGGACTGTGGACTCTGCTCTATAGGGTTTAGGACAATATACACCCGTTGTGTAGGTCTTGCCCTGCTACGGTAGGATGTACTAACAAAGTGTCTTCCAGCTCAATAAATGAAAGAAGAGACAGCATGAGGCAATACCAAGATACTGTATTACTTGGCACTAGGATTGCATTATTTGTCTTCCAAGAAAGAAGACAATACACTGTCACATGGAGCAGTGCTTTTATGGATGTTTCTGATCACAGCACCATGAAAAAGCAGTGATGGAAAGGACCTCAAAGTACCTTTTGCTCCAGCCCTTTAAACTGAAGAAGATTCAAATACATCTGCTGCTTCAGAAGTGATGCAGAGCAGTGTGCTATTTGCAATTCTAAATTGATTCATTCTTATTGTTGAATTTGAACATTATTATGAATTCCTTTTGCTGGTGCTTTGTTCTTCAGTCAAAAAAACCACTTTATTTAACTTTGAGAACAAGTTACACCTCTGAGGAAGCTACATTACTACAGTAAAAATTAACCTTGGGTGTGCACTTCTGATTTTTTCACAATTTCATTAAAGATATTTCAAAGTATGTAATTTTGGTGTGTCTTTTTAATACCTCCCCCCAATAAAAGGCTTATTATTATTTTTTTAACTTTCTGAAATATTTTGGCCAAATATTTAGCTAGTAGAAAAAACCAAAATGGGGAATTTCTACTATATACACAGTAAAATTTCCAAAGATTTTTATTTAAATTATGGGGTTTTTTCAGCTTCTCTTTTTTTATCTATTTCTGCAATAATTTATGCTGTTGTAAATATTTTGTAATGATGTCTGTCCAAAGTTAGTGACTACATTATACCACCACAATCATTGAAGATCATGAAAATAACATCTTTTAAACTTATCAGAAAAGAAGGGTAATGTTGCCTCCAGGATCTGCTAGTAGTTGAGTACTATGTATTTTACTTTATGAGGATTTCTGTGAGATAATCAAGGATTTGAATTCACATCAAGTTACTGTGAAGAAACTGCCTTTTCATGCATGCTTCCCCCAAGCAAAAGGAAAGGTGTTTATACTGCAATCATCATCAGTAACTTTTATTTATCATGGCCTATGAATGTTTAGAGGGGCTGTTTTAAGACAATTCCTGCCCCAAAACTGATATTATAAACTCACATTCTGGACTGTTTAACAGTGAATTCTTTATGTAACCATACTTTAAAAATAGCAGTTTATCTATAGAGAACATCTCTGAATTAAACTGGTGCAGTAATAGCACCGTTTTTGATGCTATTGAGTGTCCTTGGTGCTTTTGCCATCAAAGTATAGAACAGTGTTTCCTGGAGAAGTGGCCTATGTTTGTGTGTATGTTTGTGTGTGTGTAAGAGAGAGAAACAGAAAAATAGAGAAAAGGCAAGAAAGAGAAAGACAGTGAGAAGGTAAGAAAAAGGAAACAAAAGAAAAAGGAGAAAGGTAGAAGGAAAAAATAAAGAGATGAGGAAGGAAACAAAAGAGGAAGGAAAGAAAGGAAGAAGGAAAAAATGAAGGAAAGAAAGACAAGGTAAGTAAAAAGAAAAGAAATAAAAAGAATAATAAACCTTTGCGTAATGAATGTTTTGCAGGTTTAGTTGTTCCAGCAGTGTTATTAGAACCCACACCAAGAGCTGTTTTGGGTCCTGGGGCAAATAGATTCTTCTCCCCCTCATTCCTCACCTGGAAAAGTACCTGGGTGGTCCTGCCATGACACTCCTCTCTCCCCAGTGCCCTCCTCCCTTCCTGCTTGCACTGTAGCACAGAAAACTTACAGATGGGGCAGCAGTGGCTGCCAAGAAGTGAGAGAAGCTGAGCCAAGCAGAGGAGAGGGCTGCAGCCAGAGGAGCAGTGGTGTTCTCCTGGCCCCAGTCCCTGCCCAGGGGAGCTGCCCCTCTCCTCCAGTGCTGCTCAGCCTCCACTTTCCTTGTCTCAGCTGGCCCACCAAGAAATTCCTTCTCTAACTGGTGTCAGCATATCCTCATCGGCATTTTCAGAGTTCACCTTACGTGCACTTACAGTGGGCCTGAAAATAAGTGCTTGGTTTAATTACTGTGACTTGATGGCAGGATGCTGTGTCCACTTGTGCCGGAGTGCAGCACATCTGCCCAGTTTAGCCACCACCATCGTGTGGCAGCCACCAGGGAGCCCAGGGAAGTTCCTGGAGAAATCATACTGCCTTTGTGTGTCATCCCCACTTCCTCTTTTTGGCAGGGGACTAAGTGGTGTGCCTCCTGGCTTATACAAATTTTCCAGAATAGAATACCCTCTCTCTTGGAGACTGTGTTCTTGAACTCAAAATTAAATTTTTAAATCCACAGAGGTCTGTTAGACTGGAAAAGGTGTCATTCTATCACAATTTAGCATATTGCAAATAATGATTTATGTGACTGAAAAAAAGCCATTTTGTTCAACGAGATTTCATTATACGGTAAAAACACTGATCACAATGGTGCCATTAGCCCAGTCACACTGGAGAAGCTTGAGAATGATGCTTGTGAGAGAGAAGACTAAAAACATCCTCCTCTTTTTCCTAAAGCATGAAAGGTATATTGATTTAGTTTTTCTAAAATGAAACTGCCAAATTCTACAAAGCAAAAGCTTCTTCAAAACAAGATGTTAATCTGTATCTAATACATGAATAAGGTTAAACATGGTATGAGAAGCAATAGAGATTACTGCAGTTCTCTGGTTCACTGCTTTAAGGGAGAGGAACCTAGCAAAAATCTAATTTTAAAAGGAAATTGCTAAAAGAATGCATGCAATAGAATGGCTATAATAGAGGAAGATATTTAAAAATTCCATGCTCAGATGGATAATAAGCACTTCAAAATTATACCTGGCCACTGAGAAATGTGCACTTGCTCCAAAGCAACTACTGCTCTTTAATAGTTACTAGCCAGAGCACTTAGTATCTGACAATTTGATTTTTAGTATTAAGGTGACTTTGGTTTGAATATATCTAATGCCAAATGATCTAACAGAATTTTTAAAAATAAAACTATGTATTTCTGACTTGAAAGAAGTCAAATACTCGACTTTTCCTGAGCTGTATTAGAATAATCAGCTTTTGAGGATGGTGAAGGAAATACCTTAATACCCAAACAGTATGGCTGAAAAGCAAATATTGATACTTTCTGGGAAACAGGATACAAAATGAAAGACAAAATAGATTTCCCTCGCACCATTTGTCAAGTATTTTTACAAGCCTGACAGGGTTGATTGGCTGTTTAAAGCACAAACGGAAAATCATCACAAAAAAGCACAAAAGACAGTTCATTTAATTTTCTGAGAAAACCAGCATTCAACATGAGATGAAAAGATGCTAAATGATTAAAAGAAATTCATGGTGCATTGGGTCCAGGTTAAGAAGCAAGCTTGTGTCTGTTGACCTGAACTGGTGCTTGAGGGTGACTCAGCCGGTGCTTGAGAGGTGACTAGATCAAACATGGTAGTATAAACCAAGTATAAACCAAGATGCGGAGACCAGTGGTCCCTCAGAGCTACTGCTGTTGGATTTAGCAGCAAAACTCCCACTGACAGAAGGACTGCTGTTTGCAGGACCAGTCAGTAACAAAAGGACCCACCTTTTGCAAATTAGGACAAACATTTGCTATGTAGAAGTTTGACTTGCTAGAAAAATTGTTGCAGAGGGATTTGAATTCACTAGCTGAAAAAAAATGATAAATGTATTAAGTTGTTTTGCATGCTGTGACAGATTAAGGGTAATCTTTTGAAAAGCTCCTACATCTTATTTCCAGGAGAGTCACCGAGGTGTTTAAAGGGGCTTTGGATCAGTGCCTCAGTTAACTAGTGTCTGATTTTCCCTGTCAGTTGCTCCAACAGAGTCGTGTGGCAGCCTGCAAGCTGTCTCACTGTTCCTTGAGGAATCACTTTCTGACTCACATCATAGCAGCTCTGCATAATAGGGGAGGATTGTAGTCTGCATTTGAGTGGCTAAACTGTGGCATTTGTTCCCCTAGTCTGTGCAAGTGGTATTGAATTATTGTGGTCTTCAACATGTCCACTTGGGCCTCACAAGGTACCAGTGTTGGTAAGTATTGAAGTTGCAGCAGGTGCTCCTGCAGTGTGTCAGCCCTATTGCATAAAACACTATGGACACTGGGCTAACAGTGGCATCATTACACTGCTCTTTCTCTGTTCTCTGTCTTTCTTATAGTCCCTCTTTGGCTGGCTTGTTCAGGCATCTTAGAGAAATGCGAAGATTTTCTACAAGGATAATTTATGCCATGATCAAAGCAGTTCATTGCAGTTAAAGCAGTTGCTCATGGAATGAGACTCACAAAAGATAGCTAGGAATCACTAAGTGTTTGGCTAAGCACTCATGTGCTCATCGCCCTGATGCATGAGTCAACCAAAGAGTTGCTGCTGTCTGGACTAGTGTTTGCCAGGCCCCAAAGCACCAGAGAAATGTCACTGTCTTCAGTGATGACCCTCATGATGTGCTCAGCCTGGGACTCCTGTCCGGTATCTCACCACACTAATCTTATTCCTGTCTATATTTGTGTTTGCACCCCTAAATCCTTGAGTTACAGATGATATCACCTAAGCAAGCTCAACCTTGCCTGTAATTTTGGCCTTTCTTATTTCTGTACAGTCATTCTCACAGCTTTTTCTCATCAGAACCAGCCAGGGAGCAGGGGGAAGTTTGCTGTGGGAGCTACAGAGAAACTCGAGCATAAGCCCTACATCAGAGAAAACAGAGATTGCTACAATGGAATAATTGTATTAAAAGAGTGACATTCCTAATGGTTGTTTTCCTTCTTTTACACTTTTTATGCATTGTACTGAATTCTTGGGATTTCTCTTTTTAGTGTTAGCCCTTATTTTGACAGTTGTCCTCAGATGACAAAGACAAATTCTTGTTTCTGTTAATTTATAAAAGTATACCAGAGGTGTGTTTTCTAAACTGGGTTGAAATGAGCAGATAGCAGCTTCCTTGCTCCATATTCTTAACATTCTCTCCAATTATATTCCTCCCTCAAACACTCTCCCAAGGTCATACCTACACTGTTTGCCCATAGCTTTCTGAGTGCTTATACTTCTGACTCTGTCTGAGCATAATTCAAACAGCACCACCAATCCTATCTAAAACACCCTTTCTTGGTCTAAACTTCACCCCAATTTACTAGAGGCCAGCTGATTTGTGGTAACTCACATGGCTAGTGTGATGTAATTCATATTAGCACAGCTGCCAGTGAAAGAGGAGAAATCAACCTATGGCAGTGAAAAGTGGCTGACCTAAGTCATATTTGCATTAGGGGTTAAAAGTACATACCTGGAGTGTTACTAGAGATTCACCAGTGCATGTAATTTTTTTAATCCAAACTAGTTTTTAATCTGCTTATGCTTTTAGCTACTTACCAGCCCGTGCGTTGAATGGCACTATCCAAAGCTTCAGCTATACTCTAGGTAAAGGTCATAATTCCTTCCACAGTTTTCATGCATGAAGAGTAGCCATCTTCATCAACATTTTGCTCTATTTAAGCCTCACCTATCTGCCTTAGATATCAGTACTAGTAGTACTTATGCAAATAGGAAGATTGAATCAAATAGTCAATGGCTTATGTGATTTATATACAATTTACTGTAGGCAGAATCAGTAACATCAGATCTGTATAAAGCACATATTAATGCACTTGATGTTATGTGTATTGTCAAAATCTTTTCTTGAAGACAGATTTTCTGAAATAGTCTTTGCATTGAGGATGAAAATGTGATATGCAAGGCCTGCTAAAAAGAAGAGTACAAGGGTGCAAAAAGAATTCATTATATTTGTTGAAAGGAAAGGAATAAACTGAAATAAGAAGCATACCACTGATGCTTCTCATGACAGGCAATCAGACAGAGAGGCTGAGTCCATCTGAAACTTGTAGGTGCCTCAGGAATTGAGCCAGTGCAATTCTCTACAGGTCAGCAGGGGATAATAAGAAAATCTGTCAAACTTGAGGGAAGAGTCAACTTTCTAGACCACAAATCTGATCTGAGCAGAGTTGAGAGACAAAGAGTTCAAAAGGTTAATGCTGCTATGCTTATTTAAGTGAACGTTAACACTGTTGTGAGAAAACAGATGAAGAACTGGGGGAATTATTTGACTGGTTAGGTTTGTAAAACAGTGAGCAGAACGACAGACATCTTAGGCGTAGAAGCTTGCCACAGTGAAAGTGTAAGCTGAGGTTTTCTTTCTCTTTTGCTTCCAAGTAGTTTGGATTAATGGCCTTCCAATCATCACAATTATGTGCTCCTATTTAAGAAATCAGTGGGGAAACATCTGGGTTTTACATAACATTCACCATCATGTCTTTCATCAGGTAAATTAACAGCTTTGTTTTGCAGTGGCTATAGAAAGAGACAAAAAACGTTGGAGCACAATGGTACTTACCATTTTTCTGTCAAGATGGAGCCACTATTAGGGATGCTACTATCAGTGATGATCAATGTGAAACAGACATATTTACTGGGAGTCTGTTCGAACACAATACAGGGGAACAAATGGCAAGGTGGGGCCATTTTGTGGATAGATTACAACCTATTGCTCATGACCTGCCTTTATTACATCCCTTTCTTTCCATCTGAAGAGAAAAGAAACCCAAATAACAGCGGGTTCTGTTGCTCTGATGACAGCTTGAGAAAAAGTAATAAGGAATTCCTACAGCTATAAAAACAGAGTGAGGAAAGGGTGCCAAGTTACCCTTGGAGCTGTCACTCTTTGCAAGGCTCTTTTCTTTTCACTTACTTTTGTATAATACTTTATGGCTAAACAGCTATTT
>WEIT01007820.1:460519-522911 GCA_013389985.1 Dryoscopus gambensis | reverse complement strand
GGAAATACTCTTCCATCGGCATATTTTTCGATAGAAAAATTAACTGAGCCCAAACATCCTTCCAAAAGTCTCTTGTAAGCATTAAGTTCCAAGAAACGTAAAAAAAATTCTTAAAAAGATAATTAAGAAAGTGTCTCAGCTCTGTTTGAGCCTGGGTAAGGCTGAAATTTACATATCTCTGTTCAAGGATTTTTCCAAGTTTAAGATAAATATCCTTTTGAGGCTCGGAGAGCCATGAGTCTTCCCAGGAATTCTCCATAGCGAGAGAGGACAGCAAAATAAAAGCCTACTCACGGGGTTTCTGGGGATTTTTCAGAATCTTCGCTGTCTCCAGGGATCGAGGGATCGAAGACTTTGCCCATATTAACTCCACCAATTGTTGCAGCACGCCTCTGCACCCTTCTGGAGACAGCTTGGCCCGTAGAAGAAATCAGGAAAGGCTCATTTTGTAGATATTTCAGCAGATCTTTATTATCAGCTGCATGGCTGGGAGCCAGCACACCGACTACTCAAGTCATAGGACAACCCCCAGTTCCCAGGGCAGGGGAACACCAAATCACCAACCAGAACACAGAACTGGGGCACCTGTGATCAGGCAGGGGCAGCGGCAGGGGAGACCTCGTGCCCAGACCATGTGTTCACCCCAGGGTCCCCCTCCCCCCAGGGGAACAGAGGGGGAAAACCCAACAGAAAGGCTATCAGAGAAATTCAAAGCAGCATGGCATTGATAGGACAGATGGCAAAGCCAGGAACTTTCTATAAATAAGGAGAAAAGCAATAATCTGTGTCTGAAATCACTGTATTTGTAATGTTAACCATGTATCTATGTAAATCATAGAATTGTCATGCAGATTTGCTTGATATTTGCATCTGTAAGATACTCCTTTTATACCAAATATTCTTATTTTATTTGATTTCTTTAAAAGACTGTACTCTCTTGCAGTGGTTTTTCTGTCCAACCTCAGCCAAGTCTACACTTGAGGTTCCAGTCTCTTACCTCACCTGCATTTCAGATTCTTCAGCAATGAAAGCCCCTGCTGTACTGTAGATGTTTACTGTGACAAGAAGCAGCCAAGGTCCTGTGTCCAGCAGCAGCCAGCTTCTTCTCACAAATGACAACTGCCTTTAACTACTTTCCTGGTTGAAAGGGGAGAGCCTAGCAATTCACAGGTGGTGAAACCATTTAAGTGTAAATTATACAGGCTGTCCATCAAGCTGCACAAGCCAATAGCTGGTTCACAGTTGAATGAACCCAGTGTCTGAGAGATTTGAATTCAGAACATGTAGCAAAAAAACCTCAGATCTCCATGCAAAATTCATTGAAGGCCGAAAGTAGCATCATTTCTGGTCTGACAATCCTGCGTATACGGAAAACCAGAAGGAGGGAAAACTGGTGCCATGTTAATACTGCCCAAATATACACAATGAAGTCAGACTGAAAGCAATGAAATTGCAGATGCTCCTCATGAGCTAAGAGGACCATTTTCCTTAACCAGTGACCTTCAATTACACAGTAGCAAGCAAATCAGTAGAGACAAAAAAAGAAAACCTGTTAGCCAGAAAATCTTACTGGCTAAAGCTTGACTTGTTTCAGTTCCAGTTTCCATAGCTTTCGGTAAAATATGTGCTGTCCCTTTCTCTTTTGGAGTACTGGTGTTGACTGGAAATGTTGATTCTGGGAACAATGAATTCCTTCTTATCAAATGGGGTTTATGACTGAGTTTTTCAGAAAACTTCAAAGGTTTCTGAGTAATTGAAGGATCTGAATCATTGCCCCAAGCCTCCTGATGTCACAGATCAAGTTATGAAGAAATCCAAAAATGGCAAGGGCAGGAATGGCTAAATAAAACTGTCATTTCTCAGTTCACAGCTCTTCAGCATTCCTCATGCTCATGCCTGTAGGTTGGAGTGACTGTGAAGCAGGCTGGGATGTAAATTTACAGTGCAGCAGTTTGGTGGCCCCTTTACAAAGAGGGGGGCTTACTCTCAACTACAGTCATCTGAAAGGTAGGAATCTGATCTTACCCAGTTCAAATTGTTTATACAACCTGAAACATTCACAAATCCAGATGAATTACATGGTGTCAATCCACTTTGGAAGGGAACTAGAGAAGATAACATTATCTGCCAGCAAAGGGTGTCCACACAGGGAACCCGCACTTTTCAGATTCACAAGCTGACTTAATTCCCTAGGTAGACAAGCCCAAACAGCAAAGAATATATGTCCTTCTTGCTTTGAAGTTGGAGAAGATGTTTCTATTTAATTTCTTTTAACAGCTGATAATGCTATATCAATATTAATTTTCCAGTTCCTCCATTGCAACCTTCAAATCCTATAATCCAAATCAAGTTCTGTTTTGATAGGACAAGCTCCATATTTCCTTCTCTGGACATAGTTTGACAAGTGGGATTTTCCTTTTTGTATATTAGCCCCAAGTATCTGCCTCAGATTGACAAAACAAGCCAAAGTCTCAATTTAAAAAATGAGGCAAATCCACTTACAAGATAAAACAAGCCACACAGTTAAAACAAAGATAATTACATAAGTATAAGCTTTCTTTTGACAACATTATTAGCTAAACACCTTTTCTCTTCCTTGAGTATATACTGGCATGAAATCTTTTCCCCGAGGTTTCTGAGTTATATGAGAGAAAAAGGATGGGGAAATAGCTGCAGAAGGTTTTCTCCTACTTTGGCCAAATCTGAGACATGCTTTCCTGCTACCTGCACCACCACACTGCCTGCAGATTAACAGTTTCCTTTAAGCCTCCATTTTCAAAGTGTTCTCAGGATAGTTCAGATCATCAGCTCTTGTAATTTAAGAGAGAGATTAATTTCTAAGGGACAGCTGTAATAGCCTGGTAGAATGCCAGATTTTTCCCTTCTTGCAGCTACTAATATGTTTGCTTTCAGAGCAAATCGACCTTTCTGAGATTCCCTTTTCCTCTTCCCCTTAGTTTGACAGAAATCTCTTAATGACAAGTGTCTGAGTGTTCTCTAAATGCACCATGTGGTGAAGGCTACGTCCCAATCCTGAAGCCACAGTCTTCCCACTGTTTGTTGCTTGGGCTCAATAAACATCACACTGATATATTGAGATGACTCAGCGAGGCAGTGTTCACCTGCCAGCACCAACTCACTGGTCAGGACTTGTGAATTTTTCCAGATATCAGACAGGCTGGAAGAGCAAAGAGCAAAGAGCAAATTACAGACCTGGTGATTATAATGATGCATGGGAACAAAAATAGACTTACAACAATAATAACATCCAGGACAGCAATACAAATAGTGAGGATAAAAAATAGGGAAAGATAAATACCTGTCTGGAAATATGACTGCAAGTGAATCAATAAGTTGATGTCCTACCAAAAGCACGTCACTGCAGATTGAAAGCAATGTAGTGTTGGTAAACTTCAGTCTGCCCGATGCAAGCTGTGCCTTTTCTCCAGTCTTATGTACTGTTACAAGTTGCTGTGAACCATTTCTGTTAACTAGAGGGCTGTTTCTGCATCACTTTTAACTAATGACAATTAAAATAAACTAGTTGTATTCCTGTAACATGGAATGCAATGGAGTACTTAATGCCTGTAACACTCAACACTTCAGGTTTGTTAGTGAAAGAAGAAAACCTGATTTTTTTAGTTTCTTTTCCTATGACATTTTGTAAATGATACTGTGAATGATGAATACCTTAAGGCACTTAACTTTTAAAAAATATTTTCAGGCTGTGTCCCTTCTCTGTTATGGCATGTAGTCACAAATGTAGTTCTTTTAAACACTGCTGAGGACAACTTGGTTGTAGCATGGACAAGTGTTTATTACAGGGTTTACTGCCTTGTCCTATGATTCTATGCTCTGCAAAAGCACATCTAAACTAATTCCCAAAGGCAAAGTGGCAACATTGTAAAACACTTGTGAAAACATTCAAACTGCAGTTTAAACCTTGTTAAAGCACAGTTCTTCTTTGGAAAGTAACACCAAAAATGGCAGTGTGGGATCCTGTATTTATTGTGTATGTGATTTCAGGAGCCAACATGCTAAGTGCAAGCATACAGCTCTCTCTTAACATCCACAGCCAGCTCTACAGATTCCAATGAGATTAGACAGTTGAAACTTTCATGTTCATGTATGGTTAGGATGATGGTCTCCTTAGCAGCTGTCCAAACCTGCAATTGTTACTGAAAGAGATACACCTTGCCCCCTTTCCATTTAGCTGAATGAGCTTGAGGAGAATCTGTTTTCTTCTCATTAGCCTGTTTTTTCACTGCTTAGGGATGAAAAACGCCTTTTCAGAGAAGTCAGCATATCTAACTCTGAACAAAAATATAGACAAAGTAGTTGTGTTGAAGAAGATGCCACTTCTGAACAATAGCGCCATTTTCAGCTGAAGAATTTTAATGGCTTTTTAATTTGTTTTCTGGTCTGGTTAATGGCATAAAATATTTCCATCCCTAGAAAATTCTGATACAAACACTATTGTCCGTACACATTAACCTGTTCAAATAGGCTTATGAACTATAGTTTTATTTCTCTATAGAGCCAGCTGTTGGGCATTTATGGCTAGTACCAGCAATGAGAAGACATAGCCCCATCCAAAGCCCACTGAAATTCAGTTAACCGTGTTAATTAACCATGAGGAGCTTGCTATGGGTTTGGTGCTTTTCTTTCTGCTGTACCTGAGATGGAAGCAATCAGCCTCACCTACCTCCCAGGAACCCCTGACTTGACACTGGAGCTGCTTCTGATCAGAAGAGACACATTGCCATGTCTAGCTCCTGGCCCTTGAGAGGATAAAAGTAGTTTATTTTAAACTTCTGCTTAAAAACTTAATAACTTCTGCTGATGGAATTGCTGTAGCATTATGGTTGACACTAGAAGTTGGTCCCTATATGGAGAATACCCATACTCACACACAGCTACCCTGACATGCTCCAAGATGTCCATGTCAGGAACAGTCCTTCCCCCTGCCCCACAACGAAAATGCGGGAACATACAGGTAGAATTTGTTTATTGGCACTCCTGTGTTTTTATCTGGTAGTATATTGATATATATATTTAAGAATAAATGCTAAAGTACTTAAAAGTTCTGAAAAGATTACAGGAAGAGTTGCATCATCCATTCCAGGTACAATACCAATCAAGGGGTGACTACTACCAGCCAGATGTCGGCAATGCTCCCTCGGGTGGCAGGGTTTCTGTGCCACTTTGCACATCATTTCTTACGGAGAACTTACTACTAATTCAAGTGTCTTGAATTTTTATCATCCTGACAAGCATAACCAGCATCTGTTTCAATCTTAGGTTATGCTTGATGCATGTTCAAATGGTTACGGACTTGTGAGGAGGCACGTGTGAGGCTGTTTTTGATGATGGTTCCCAGACAGTGTAGCTGAATTTTTATGAAATAATATGTAGGCTTTTTCCACCTCACTCTTTTGCCAATCCTGCTCAGCCTTGTGATTCAAAGGGGTAAAACCGCACAGCCCACTGCCAACAGGGGCCCCAGTTCAAGTGCTCAAGAGCTGGTATATCCACAGCTGAGGTTTTGGTCCAGCCTGTGAAAAGGGAGAGAAAACCATCTGCAAAATCTGGAGGCACATCTAGGTTTGGCTTCTACCCCAGGATCCCACTGGCTTCCATAATCCTTTATGGCTGTCTGCAGGTTGGGAGAAGAAATCCTTTCTCTGCACCTTTCCTCTGCTCCACACCTGGCTCACACAAGTTCCCCGGGGCTTCCATGGAGCCCCTCGGAGCAATCTCAGGATGCACGAACCGCAGAGTTTGATCCTTATGGCTTTAGAAAAATGCCCTTTTCTAACGTAAACTGGGGGGAAGGAAGAACAGTCCCCAGAGTGCGGCTTCTCCTGTGGGCAGGAGCATGCTGAAGACGGGACTGTCCCTGGAAAATCACAGCGAAAGCGACACAGGCCTCTCCCCCGGGCCAGGGCAGGCCGGCGGCGAACGGGCAGCCTCGGCGAGAAGCAGGCGCCGTCCCTCGCATTCCTGCCTCAGCAGGGAAGGGGAGCCGGCGGGGACGCTCCATCTCCTCAGCTGCCCCGCCCTGGCCTTTGCTCCCAGCCAGCCCCGCTGCTGGGAGCCCCTGGGGAGCCGAGCCAAGGGACCGGAGTCTCCCCTCCGGCCCCGCTGCTGAGGGGAGCGCAGGGCGGCACAGCCAGCCAGCCAGCCAGAGAGCAATTAAACCCTCCCCTGGCCAGCCCCTGACACTCCCTCCTGCATTTTCCAGTCTGTGGTTACGGCGCTCAAAGGGTTCCATTAAGTCACCAAGTTTTACAGGTTCCNAGGGTTAGGGGGAGGTGAGGGGGAGTGCGCGAGAGAAAAGTTTGGTCATGGCAGGGAATGTGTGATCAAAGCTGAGCCCAAGCTTCCTGTTACACCGGGACTATATATATATCGTGTCTTTAATGTTGGGAATGTAAGCAGCTGCTGGAGCCTGGCGCTGACTCTCTGCCTGATTCCCAGCTGAGGTTTCTTCCACCGACCACAATGAACAAGTTCCTGTGCTGCACGCTTGTGGTGAGTCCCTTCGGAGAGGTAGTTAGGCTCTAGGATGCATTGCAGCTTCAGACATCAGGCTGGAGAGACACACGGCTTTTCTTCTGGGGTTTTTGTTTTGGGGTTGGGATTTTTGGGGGGGTTGGTTTGTTTGTTTGTTGCTTTGCCTTCTCTCCTTTTTCTTGGTAAACCCTTTTCGTTTCATCTCTCCAAACTTTACTGGTGAGTTTGGAATGTGATGGACATGTCCAGCTCCAGGGAGACAGCAGGGATTTTCATCCAATTTTCAAGGTAGTGGCATGATTTGCTTTTATTTTGCTTTTATTCTGTCTTCCTCCCTCCTTCAGTAAGGCCTCATCATATTGGTCTGAAGCAGAACCCTGTATCGAGTAATGAATTTAGAAACTGTAGGCTTGAATGTTTGTTTCTGATTTACAAAAGCTGCATCCCTGCCTGCATGTAATCTCTGCTGCAGTGGCACTCTTGGTATCTCAGATACTGGGCTGGCTTTCTTACCCAGGAAAACCACTGTGAACTCCACAAAAAAACCCCACAAGTGTGTGGTTCTTGTTATGGCTTAGAAAATTCAGCCTCATATAAAAGAAAGTAATGAATTAGTAGCTGTGTCAGTAGCTATTACAGAAAAAGTTGTGTTATTAAATCTGGTATAAGCCCCTTCTTTAATAAGTTTTTGTTTACTTGGTGATTTAGTAAGATGCTTCCACATGCAAATTTAGAGATGTTAGCAGTGCTGTAAATCTTTCAAAATGTTATTTAATCCATTTAGTCATATGGAATTGTATATGAGTTCAGTTTAATTAAAACCTGCTTACAGACAGATCCTGTGTTACATCTATTTGGAGGCTATTCATCTTTTGCATAAGGAAACTTTCAAAGAAAAACATTAAAAAAATAATATTCAGAGCAGGCTCTTGCTCATGCCAGCACAGTAACTTGCTTCTGGGTTGTTTTGGTGAGTACAATGGCATTAATGTTGTGGCAGAGCATTAGAACTGAGATCCATTTATTCTGAAAGCTTTTTATAAATGCAACGAGATTTCCAGGATCTGATGAGTAATGCATGTTTATTACTCTCTGCACAACTTTCTGAAAGAGCTTTTTGAGAAACAAACCCAAAGTAATTAATGGTGGAAGGGAAGAAAAATTTGTTAGGCTTGTGGTCGGCAGATTGAAACGCAGGACAACTTTTTCATCTCATGTCTGATGTTGTGCCTGCTTTTTCAATATGAAATCACAGGAAGTTAATCTGGGAATTTCAGCAATATCTGGTTATCAACTTGGCTTATCTGTGGCTGTCATAAAATAATCACATCAGGATTTTGATTTTGATTAAATGCAATGTGCCTGTTCATGTTCTCCCATAAAGTAATAGCATTTGGTGAAGTTCAGCATAATCCTCTGGCAGATGAGTCTTGGAGCTGAAATACATCAGTGGCAGTAGATAACAAAGAGCTTCATCATTCCAACTGCATTATGATGATGATGTAATTTATTTGAAATTATTGTGAAATTTATGTAAAATTAGTGAAGTTTAAGTACCGTCAGATGTGCTAGAGCTCAGAAAAGTAGTTTTAGTACCTGTTCTATAAGAACCCTTTTAGGAGGCCCAACTACCGTTCGAAGTTGTGTTATGTTTGGCTCACATACCTCCAAACCTAGTTTGGAGACATTGTATCTAAAAGGACTTTTGGAGCATGATGTACTTTCAGCCTTGGCCTCTTTGCTCAGGTTTCAGAAGGGTTACCTGCTGTGGTGGTGCACTCATGTTTGTGTTGTTTGCTTGGAACACTAAAGCTGCTTACAAACATTATGAAATTGGACTGAATGGAAAGAAGTTCCCCAGAGCTGAATCTCATTACTTGTCACATAACTATCTTGACCGTTATACTTGACCTTTCTCTATTTTGGATCTCTGGGCACATGTGACATTCTTTTTCTGGCCTGCCTGTTGGGTTTGCTGTGTGTAGGCAGCAGTGGCTTTGCAGCCCGCGAGGGTAGGAGTTATCTTTCTGTCTGACTTTCTTTCTGTCTGTCTGCATGTGTCTTGGTTAAAAATAAAACACTAAGGTTACCAGAAGAATTTTTTTCAAAATATTGTCAAAATTGAAACAACACCCACTGTTCAATCTCATGGAAAACTTAATTTTGTTCCTTCTGTAAAAACACCTGTTTGCACATAGTACTGGACATACATTCTCTGGCTAGCAGTCAGCTGTTAGTAATTCTGTCAGTGTGAAGGCAGACTGTAGTCACAGTGGGAGCGCCCCAGGTTTGGGTTAGCTCTAAATCTTGCTGTCACTCTGCTGAATAATGTTCCAAAATGTAAGCCACATATTTTGGAGAGTATCTGGTTAGTTTTTCCTGATTTCTCCCTCTACAAGCTTCAAGGCAAATGTAACTCATATAAACGAAGACTTTAATTTAGCACTTCTTTGATAAGATGTAAAACTGTTGTTCAGCTGAATTTCATTTTCCTACCACTGAAAATGAAACAGTAGTTTCGACCCCTAAATTGCTTTGCGAATGACAACTAATGGTGCTTCAAAAAGTCTCTACAAGACTTGACTTTTTGACATATTGCTTTACTGGCAGAGAAATGTAGACAGTGTTTCACAGCTTCAGTTTTGAATATGGGTCACTCAGGAGAGTCACCAGTTTCATTCCTTGTGTAAAAGAGCAGCTTCCACTTTAAAAAGCATCTTCCAACCAAAAGTAAGTCCTGCTATGTCCAAAGTGAGTGGATTAAAATGAAGCAATTGGCAGAATGGTGGAAGAGCATATAAATGGTGGAAGAGCTGAACTCAAACCAGTGAAAATGATTCCATGTTAGCTTTCATTGTGTGCCTGGCACTCGGCTGTGGTCTGCAGAAAGGTCCTTTGTCTGGGCAGTGCTCTTGTGAGCCTGCAGTAACCCATGGGGCAGCAGTGCTGCAGAGCTGCTGGCCCAAAGAGGTTAAATCTGGTGACTGCATGGGCCTCCAGAATAGCAAGATGAGAAGGATGAGAGCTGGGTGGGAGTCATTTCTCCTAGGATGACAAGTATTTTACAGTGGTTATTTTCAACAGGTGGACGTGGACCTGATCCACCACGGCATTGTTACATACTGGATCTGAGATACAAGCTGTTGATGAGGAGGACCTTGATAATATCAGCCAGTGCTATATTTTGCCAGTGGGATTTCTCTGGGCCTGAGCATGATTTCAGTGAGGAATTCTGCCTAAGAGCTGAGGATATGTGAAGGCCTCCTGCCTTAGCTTTGTCCAAATACTTTGTGTAGAAGGCAAAGTAGGAAAGGTATGAGGTTTTACTTTGAACCCAATGCAAACACTGGGAACAATCTGACAGATGTCTTGAACGATTATTTATCACACAAGAAAATATGCTTTGGAATACTTGTGGAATGCAAAACAGAAACAGATTTATCTTTCTCAGCAAATTAAACATTCTCTTTTGGTCTACAACCCAAAACCACAAAGCCAAGCTATATAATAATATTTTCATATGCTGAAAAGCCACCTTCTTTTCTGCCACAAAGCAGTGATTTAAAGGGATGATGCTTGAAGGATTTTTACTTCATGTGCTTTGTCTTCTAGTTCATTTTAACTCAATAAGAGAAATCACGCAGCTCTTTGCCTTACATTTAAAGATGAAAGAAAAGGGCCTGTATTTTTTTAATGCCCAAGATCTGAAATGAAATTTTACAATCACATTATTTTTCTTTCAAAAGCATCTTCTGAGGACTCAAATAAGTGGACTGCACAGGCCTTTTATGTTAGCATTGTGTATGCTGACATAAGGATGGTATGGAGAAATATAGCTTCAGGCCTAATGTGCTGAGTGACACAATGAAAGAACTGCTGTCTAACCTTGGGTAGTTCATCTTGAATAAGTTCTCAGTATTTACTTGCACCACACTGACTTACACTAGACTTACATTTCAATATTTACAGTTCATCCCAATTCCTCATACTGCAACAGCCATCCTGAGACGTGCCCAGGATTTTCCCCAGGGAGATGGATGAAGATTGGGTTCTTCAGTCCTTTCAGAACTGAGCCTGTGACCCTAGAACTCAATTTCACTCAATAGGTTGTTAGATGTAGTTAGTGATACTAGGTTTTGTTCTGGTTTTCTTTTGCTGTAACTATTTTGTTACTGATATAATTTCATATTCATAGAACAAAAAAACCCCTAACATTTGGTGGTTTTTTTAAAATTGAGCCTTGCATTTCACTACCCCTAGAAAAAATGTTTACAAATGTATCAGACTAACAATTAATTTGTTGAGATGAAAAAGATACTGAGCATTATTGGCTTCCCTCATTGTTGGGATATAAAGGATTGGCTGAGTGTTTAAAACTGAAAGAAGCTGCCTGGATCTTTTTAGCCCATTTGCCATCTCTTCCAGGAAGCCAAATGTCATATTTACTTTCAGACAGGCATTGAGAGCTATATTTAAGATACATAGGTTTCTTACACCTGCTTCTCATTGAAAGGCTGTTCCTAATCTTCTTCTGATGAGAGAATCCCCTTTTCATTTGCCAGCATTATCCTTTAATGGAGAAAGTTCTTCCCTCTGAGGTCATGTCCATCTGTACTGAATCCATAGCTTCTCTTGTGATTTGCCAAGCTATTGAACAAGTCCAGATCCTCTCCAAGAAGAAGCTCTCAATTTCCCTCTAAACTTCCTCTGTACTGCTTCTCAGTGAATTAACCTTTCCTAAACAAGGATGAACAGAACTTTACACAATCTGCTGAATGACAAATCCATTAATTTGGCCATGCGCAGCACTGATGGATGCCAGCTTTGGTTTCTTAAGGGTTATAGGATGAACATATTCATTGTCCCTACTCTGATTCCAGTAGACTGAAGCCAGACTTGTAGTTTCTTCCTTCTTCCAAACTAGCACATGACACTTGTTCCAGCAAAAGCAAGACAGACCAGTGCCAGTATGATTATGGAAGAAATCTTGCTTTCTATGAAGCTTTTGGGGAGACGACTGTTCAGAACTAGTAAGTTCTGATTATGGCATTTTCCTATGCTCAAATAGTGCTGTTTCTTACAGAAGAGACTCAGGTGCTTAGTATGTAGACCACCTTTAAATATGGGCATTCAGATCAATCAGAGGTTTTGTGTAGCTAAGAATCTGCTATCAAGTTGGTCACAGCATAGTTTAGGAGAGAAAATGTCAGGAATGACATAAAATTCATTTAAATACCATTTTAATTTGTCTTAGGAACATGCTTTTGAAGGGCCTCTCCTGATCATCCTTATTTACCATATTTAAGTTTCCACATCAGAGCAGCCGTGGAGTGCACAAAGTGGATTTATCAAAGTAAACTGGACTGATGAAAGTAAATCCAGAGATGGACTCCAGAGACATACCAGGTGCACTGTAACCACTAATGCATGCTTGTCCATGAGAGCAGATTGAAGTTAGTCCAAAATATCCCCTCAGAATAATACATAATGTGGGTATCAGGTGCTGGGCACCATCTGTTTTGCTCTGCAAATCTGCTGTAACAGGTGATGCAAATTCCTAATGTAAGCACAAACTCAGTGTGTGTTAGGCCAGGAGAAAGAACAATTTAGAGATGTTTCCCTCCAGCTTATTCTGTGAACTGGAGGATAAAAAGAGTCTTTTCATTCTGTTTGTGCCAAGTAAAACTAGTGTAAATTATATTTCATTTTCTTCCACCATTACTACTGAATTTTTGCAAAACATCTGAAAAATAGATTGCCTTTACTTTGGCACTTGATGTAGGTTTAAAGCTAACTTCTGATTTGCAGGTTGCATATCAATATTTAGAATGCTCAGGTGTGCTACGTGTTTTCAGACTGCATAGAAGACAATTTTCCAGATTTTTTTAAAGTACTATCAAGTAACCTACAGTAGTCTTATGAAGTGTGGTATAGGAGATCGAGGTCTAGAAATGTACTTAGCAACATACTAATGGCTATATTTGGTCTAAAAAAAATCCTGAAAAAAAGGCCTAAAAAGACCCTTATGCTGTCTATGGCAGTGGTTGATACCTGATGCATAGAAGAGATGGAAGAAAAAGACAGAAAAATACCCCTGTTTTTCCAAAACAGTTCTCAGACTCAAACAATTTTTCGTTTGGGATTTCTTGATTAAAAGGTGATGTTTATGTTTAATAGTCCTTTATTGTTTTCATCTATTACTATGTCAGGTAACATCTTGAACTTGACTGTTTACAATGTTCTATGGCAGTGAGTTGCCCAGCTCGCTGTGCTAATAGGCTCATAGTGCTCAACAGTAGCAGTAATGGTAATCTAGCTCTATGTTGAAAATTATGTATAAAATGCTCCAGTAAAATCCTGAGATCTTGATTGCATTTATATCTTTAGTTTGACTGAAGAATCTTTTTGTCACAATTTTTTACTAAATGAAATAGTTGGATCCTGCATATGTGTGGCTCAGCCACTGATCAGTGGATTACTGCAGCTACGTAATGTGTGTTTCTGGGAAAAAAGGGAAAACAAGTGCCATGTGCTTTTCTTTTAAAAGCACAAAGAAAAATCAAATGGGAAGACTGATTGTTCTTTTAGTGATGCTGATTTATTAATCCTATTATTATGGGGTTTGGTTATGCTCATTTAGATTAATAATATTCTGGTTGTCATTACTAGTTCATAATTATTGATTCTTCCAAAGACAAAACTCTGCATGTCTCACACACATATCGTTCAAGTATTGCTTTGCTCAATTTTTAAAATCAATTCCTCTCAAATTGTGTTGAAATGTTTTCAATTTTTATTGGCTTGTTTCCACAGCTGTAGGTTCTTTAGGAAGCAAGTGCCTCCATTTTCACCTACAAACCCCTATGCTTTCATACCCTGATTGTTGAATTCTAATTACTTTTAATGCTGAATCATCCCCTGCAGCAAAACTCATTACTTGCTTCATACATGTTTTCCAATGTAAATAGTTGAGTAAGGAAAATAGATAAAATCTTGTTGTTCTTGCTCCTACATGTTGCGGAGTAAACAGTCATGAAATGATTCACCTACCTGTTTGTCACATCAAAATGTGTCATCAAGGGCAGAGGCACAACCCAGACGAGCAGATTCTACTGCAGTGATAGCTTTGGGTTTGTTAGGAGCTGTGTACTGCAAAGCAGAAATACTGGTGTTTCTGCATGAGGACGTGCTGCCCATATGACTGGTTGCTGTCCCTAATAATTTTCACAGTGTCAGACTTTTACCTCTGTTGGGAATTGTCTTGGATTTCCACAGACACTGGCATGAAGTGTGGGTTGATGCTTGTCCTTGTAGCGCATGTGCCACACGTTGTAGTCAGATATGTTCTGTGAGGGGAATGCATGTGTCTATGCAAGTCTTGGACTCTGGGATGCTAGTAATTGTATTATCTATTACTGAGTAAAAACCATAGAAGAAAACTTTACTGTTCACATCAGCAGTTAATGAGATTACCAGGACTTCCTTATTACTAGAGTCATAGCTGTAGATTTACCAAGGGTGGGGGCATTTTTCCTCAATGTAAAGCCACTCACTTTTAAAAAATGTGCTGCGCCCTCTTTGTTAAATAGATCACATGAACCAGATCCAGTCATTTAAGGAAAATAGAGTTGTTCATCAAACTTCAAAGACTAATAAGGAATTTCTCACAATGGAAGGTATTGTGCATTGAGACCACAAGAAAAGTGAGATCTCCACCTCTAGAAATCACAGATCAGATAAGTTATGAGACTTAGTCAAGGGTAGCTACAAGAGGCTGTAGGGAGTATCCATACTATCTGCATTTCATTCCTCAGTCTAAGTATAGGTGTATGAAAAGTGGATTCATAAACAGGCAACAGGAGAATGCATTTAAGAGTATTTGCTTAAGCAGGAAGAGTTTCTAAGTTAAGCACCTAATATCACTTGTTGTTTACTGTGACTTGTATTAATGCAGATGAAATTTTAAATTGTCCTTTCCAAACTTAGTAAGACTATGGCTTTAGAAGTGCCATGATGTGGCAGAAGCGAGGCCCTTAAATGAAGCATCTCAAGGAAATACAGAGTTAAAAAAAAAAACAAAACAAAACACCTAAAATTTTTGAAATTGAATTGGCAAGTCTGTATTAGCTGACGGGGATTAAAATAGCAACAAAGACAAGTCGGTTAGATCTATAATTTGATTGGATACACAGAAAAATATCTTAAGTGAGAGCCCGTTTACTTATAAAATGTACAAGTTTTGGAAGAGAGGTAGCACATGCAGTCGTGCATGCAGTGCTGGGACAGAGCTGGGTTATCAGCAAGGAGGGTGAGCTGTTGGCAGACCCTGTGGGGATCAGGGTGGTTCTCAAGAGTTATTTTTGTGGTAGACCGGTGGAATCACATAACCAAATTTTCAATTATAAGACCGAAATTAAGTAATATGGAGATTGTCTGCAGCAGGGCAGGGTGTCTCAGATCACTAGGTGCCAAATCACACCAGGAAAGCAGACTGTTGTGGGAAGCAGGGGGACTGTAGCTGTCATTGCATGTGCCAGTATAGAACCAGCTTCTCAGGACAGCTGTGAGCCTGTGGTTTTAGGTAGGAAATGAAAGCATTGGCCTGGTCTCTTCCAGCTCATGCAATTAAGTACCTAATGTGCCCTTCATGACTGCATCATTCCTTACCTCTGTCTCAAGCTGTGTCTTCCCCTTTGATGTAGCTGCCACATTACATCCCAAGAGCTGCTGCATATCAGTGCAAAATTAAATGGACAGCATTAAACAGTAACCTCTATTGTTCTAGCCATTAATTCCTGGTAAAAAATAGTGTAAGCTAAATAATGTAAGGAACCACCTTTAAAGGTGTGGTGATGGTGCAGTACACTGGTCAGATTCATATGCTCAGGCACAATTTCTTTTGCATCTGGAGTACTCAAGAACACAGGGGTGCATAATCCCCACATTGGCTGTGCATCGGATAAATTCTCTGGTGCCAGGCAGTAAAAGGTCATTGCCCAGTGATATTAAAAGGGTGTAAATCGGAGAAGAATGGGATCTGCATCTCTGGAAGAACAAGGAATCACTAAGGTCGGGAAGATTTCCTAGATAAAATCCTAAAACTTTCCCGTTCTAAGATAGACATGGGAGAGTCGGGAAGCTGGCCAATATCTTGGTAATTTCTAATACAAATATTTGTTTGAAGATAGTAACATGAGTAGACTCATAAACTCATTAAAGTGCAGGCTTCTTTTTGATCATGGTGCTTCCGGGAACTAAAAGGAAGTGATGTTATATTTTCCTGTCGCTAGCTCTTGGACATTTCTGTTAAGTGGACCATCCAGGATGACTCTCCCCCCAAGTATCTCCATTACGACCCAGGGACATCGCGGCAGCTGCTGTGTGACCAGTGTCCTCCTGGGAGCTACGTGAAGCAGCACTGCAGCGCCGGCAGCCCGACGCAGTGCGCCCCGTGCCCGGCTCAGTACTACGCCGACGAGTGGAACAGCGACGAGGAGTGCCAGTACTGCAGCACCGTGTGCAAGGAGCTGCAGTTCGTCAGGCAGGAGTGCTCCAGCACGCAGAACCGCGTCTGCGAGTGTGTCAAGGGCAGGTACCTGGAGCTCGAGTTCTGCTTGAGGCACACGGAGTGTCCGCCCGGGTTCGGCGTTGCACAGGCAGGTGGGTGCCGCTCCTCCAAACGCACAGGCTGAATTAGAGCCCTGCCCCACGTCCCGGACTCGTGGCAGTTACAAGATTAGGAAAGAGGCTTGTCCAGATGAAATTGCGGGACAGTAAATTGTAGAGCAAATTGAACCTGTTCTAGTCTGCATCATTTGGACTGTAGCCAAATGAAGGTTTCTCAGTGGAATACCCTGCTCCTGCTGTAATATATAACTTAATGGCAGTAGCAAATGTAGCAAATTGCACTCTAATGAGAAACATGATGGATTGCGTCTTTTAAAGGAACATTATCTGGAATGTAGTATTTGTGTATGTGATAAATAATAATGTTTTTCATTTTGAAATCTGCTGTTTCAAGCAACTATATATCTTGACAAACACCAGGAGCACTACATGTTTCACACGAAGTGTATAATTATAACAACATTAATATAGCTCTAGCATCACTGCAATATGTGGTAATAATTAATTATCAGCATCCTAAGTGGAATTCTTAAGGAAACTGTTACTATTATCAAGCAAACAACCATTTCTTTGTCAAGCAGGCTGGCACGGTGCTGAATGTCTGATGGGGATATAGAGCAAAGCAGCACTTTTCAGTGGAGTGCATTCTTCATTTAAGACAATATAAATTGTTAAACCAATAATATGTTCTTCCCTCAAAACAAAATACATCATTTATTGTTTGGCAAATGCCATGGCCCAGTTTAGCTCCGGTATTTAACACAGCCTGAAAGAATTGTAAACTGTCATTGTACCAGAGCTTGATCACTGCCTGGAGAAGAGCACTGAGGAAGGAAATGCAGAAAATAAAAGTGTCTCAGGCACCCACAGGCAACCAGTCTCCAGCCTACAGAATGATTTTTCCCTAGGAGTGACGTACCTGTAGTGAGAAACACTAGGGCTGGTGTGTACATTTTAGAGCTGAGCTGAATGACAGGCTGGGAGTCCTTCTCTGGGTTATGAACCTCTCCTTGGAGAACAACTCTGACATAAGGAGAAATGTCACTGCTGTAGCTGCTCACTAGTCCTTGAGTAATTGGTTGATGAAGCATTACCCTGATGCCCTTCCACTGTTAAGCATTTCCACTGGCAGCTACCACATTTCCATATTGTAAACCTTCATTAAGCTAAACTATTATACCTGGGGTCTTGGGTTAATGAGGTTCCACTGTATCTCGGCAGCAAGTCAAAAGGGGCCAGAAACAAAATTCTCAGAAAGACTCTTTGGGAGGTGAACAAAGTATAAGTTGTCTGAGCAACCAGCCTGCTGCATCCCTGTGAGCATGAGAAAACATGACAGACAAATTTCAATCCCTCAGTTAAGAATGAAGCAAACTTTTAAAGAAGATAAAACGGTGAATTTAGTAATATCTTGAAAAGTTAGTTTCAAAAGACCATCAGATTGAGCCAGCTAAATCCAAGCAGACCTCAAACAAAGAATGAAAACATTTTAAAAATAATTGCATCCCCCTGTGTCAATAGTCAGTTCTTGAGGTGAGGCAACAGTTAAGAATTTAATAAGCATGTACTGCACTGTGTTACTGCTTTCTGCCGTAGGATAGCCTTGAACTTTGTAATGATGCAAATTCAGGTGAATAAAACCTAAGAGTAGAAAAATATGCTTCCAATCCCACACGGAGAGGAGGTGGTGTGGTCCAGTGCCTCATTTAAGGCTTAAAGCATTAGAAATCTGTTTCCCCGGTGCCAGTTGCCTACGATTAGACTGGGATATCACCTTGTTTTTGTAATCCCCTTTGGTGAGTGCAGATTAAGGCTTTGTTCCTTTCTGCCACGGCCGGCCCTGTGCGAGGCAGGGTTTATAGCAGCACTGCACCGGGGAAGCAGCACTGCTGCGAGGCAGCTCTGTCTCTGTCCTCGGTGGCGGCTGCCCTTTCCCTGGGAAGAATGGGGGATTCCAGGCGAGTTGGAGGGAGGGGCAGAGGTGCAGACAGACAGCTGCAATTTGTGCCCTGAACAAGAGCGGCGAGGTAAACAGTGAAGAAGGTGGCAGAGCTGGAGGGTGACTTTATGCTCAGTGCTGAGAACACTGATGGATTACCAGGTTTATTCCTCTCTTGTGCTGCAAAGATTAGGCAGGAAACTCTGAGCAGAACGATGCACCATTTGCAGGAACTCTCCTTTCTTCCACTTCCTTGCTTCTAAAACACAACAGCAGCCTGTCTGTAGCAGGGCAAGTTGCTAAAATCCAGCTGTGTCAGGACAGCTGATTGCTGCCCGCGCGGTGCAGGTGCTGGCTGGAGCTTTGTCCGGCCCAGAGCTGCAGCAAGGGCAACTCTGTGGCTGCAGAAAGCACAGGATCTGGGAGGGGGTTGGCAACATACAGGCTCTCTGGAAACTATAAACTCCTTCATTTTCACGTCTTGTCTGATGAAGTGCTAGGTCAGGTTGTATGCAAGCACTATTCTTTATTTCACAGCTGACTGAAAACTTAAGATTCATACTCCTTTTCTCTAAGGATTTCCCAAAATAAATAAAAGATTACTAAAAAGCTAACATTAAAAAAAATCCACATGGAAATACTTTAAAAATACACTAGATGGAGGTATTTTCTTATTCAAGTATAGTTTCCAATTATTTCTAAAAAATTTTAAGCATGTGCTTAAGTTCATGTTCAATAATGCACTAATAGATACCAGACTTCAGGCACTTCTTAAGTGTTGGATGAATAAGGATGAATTAAGAGTGAATATAGAGCAGTTATTGGTGCTGTTACTTTCCTGACAATGGTGGTTAGACTGCACAGTTTCAGATTTCATGGATTAGTTTTCTTCCTCTCTGTAAATGTGCTAGAACCCGATGTTGTCATTCTGTTGTTGTATCATATATTTAGTTCTGAAGTAAAACTATGCATTATAAATCACCAAGCAAAACATCCATGTCTATTAAGTATTTTTGTTATATTGGATACTCTACTTTCTTTGCTTTTAATAATACTTTATTCAAGCCTTGAAAAGAATTTAAAGATTGTTGTGTTTAGTTGATATTTAGTTGGTTTGTATTTTTATCTAGAAGTGAAGTAACCCATTCAAATAAGGTTCTGTGCAGTTACTTCAGAATGAAATTCAGAACACTTATTTTTGCCATCTAATTACTTTACAGAATATTTGTCCAGTTGAAGGATGAAGATCAGACATAGTGTAATATCTGAATAGACTCAAATAATGGGGGTTTTAAAGATATTACTTTACTAAATTACTGATTTAATCAGTAATCACTGATTTTAAACTTGTTAACAAGCATATTTAAGAGTACTATTTACTCCATTACACCAGCAGGAACATCATTCTCTTTAAGCATCTTCTGTCTCTTTTTTTTTTTTTCTAAGTGATTCCTTAATGGATCACAAACATGAAAAGCAGAAGCATGACAGTTTAGAGAGGAATGTTTTCCTTGCTTTCTGTATTCTTTTAAGATTTTTTTTCCACAGTTGAGGTTATACATAATTGGATGCATTGTTTCCCTCTTTCCACAGGTACCCCTGAGAGTGACACTGTATGTGAGAGATGTCCAGAAGGATTTTTCTCAAATGAAACCTCATCCAAAGCAGCCTGCCTTAAGCACACAAACTGTAGTGCCCTGGGTTTCAAAATAGCTTTGAAAGGAAATGAGGTTCGTGACAACATCTGTCAGGAAAATACAGATGCGACACCTCAAAAATGTGGAATAGGTGTGTATCACATCAAAGAAGAGTGCTCTGAAAACATACCTTTAGTTATCATTAAAATTAATTTATCAAAATCCGGGGTAAAAATACCTAGCTTGTTAGCTCTTTGCCTGCTATGGTGATGGCCATAGTAGAATTTTAATTATTGTGGCTCAGACCAAAAAGAACTCAAGCACAAAGAGAAACAGCACTATAAAGATAACTTCTTAGTCTGTTTTTTAAACACATTTTCTTATCATTCTTTCTGCTTGTTTGTTTTTTGTTTTTTGGGGGTTTTTTTCTGAGACAGGCAAGGTAAGAGATCAGAACAATTGACGTCTTCTCTTTCTCATTTCAGATGTAACCCTGTGTGAGGAGGCTATGTTCAGGTTTGCTGTTCCTACTCATCTCACACCTAACTGGCTGAACATACTAGCAGACAGCTTGCCTGGGACAAAGGTTAGCACAGAAAATATCGAAAGGATTAAACAAAGGCACAGTCCTCAAGAGCAGACCTTCCAGCTTCTGAAACTATGGAAGCAGCAAAACAAAGAACAGGATATGGTCAAGAAGATTATCCAAGGTATCTTATTGTGATAGCATGTGCATTACAAACAACCTTCTGAATGGCATTTTAAAAACTGTTTGGGATCAAATACCCCCTGGGGATGTGTTGTGCATGGAGAAGGGCCTGCAGGGCTTCACTGAGATACATCCGATGCAGTGAGCATAGAGAAGTCGAGGGGAAACAAAAACAGAATTCCACTTCTCCAGATCAGTCAAGGACTGAATTCTTCCCAGACTTGTGGCCTGCTTTGGAGCGTGTGTTGTGCCATGACCAAGGTCCCCTTTTGAGACGGCACAACATACGAAGAATTCTGATCAAGCGAGGAAAGTGTTTCCCACTGTAACATCTGAGCAGCTGAGGTTAGAGGGAGCTTGCTGCCTGCAGCTGAGAGTGCAATTTCTCTTCTATAAAGTGGAGGTTGATATTTTGGACTAGGACATCTATCCACAGGGAGTGAGGAATACACAGACAGGCTTTCCCTTCTTTTTCCCTTCTGTTACCTATTTGTCATGCTGATTCATTGCTTTGTTTGTGCTGAATCTACTGAGACAGGTTTCAAAGATGAAATAGTGCTGCAGTGTTAGTATCAAGGCTTTTTACAACAGTCAGGTCAACTTTTTTCATGTAAGCCACCATCAACAACCACCATGTTCAAGTGACATGTAGTCCACTCAGAATAGATTTGAAAAATGCTCCAGAAATGTTTTTTTACTCTTCTGCTATTTAGTATGTATGCTTATGTCAGACTGTGAAGTGTCTAGAGTACTTCAAAATTCAAAATTACTATTTTAACAAAGCTTGCCTAGGCATTTCTGAAGAGAATGAGCTAAATTTTCATTCACTGGAACCAAATACTAGGAGTCCTATCACATACACACAACTTTTTACAGGATAAATAAGCCTAAAAGAAGCAAAGATGAGAGAATTATTTGAAGCAAGGGTTGGAAAGCAAATTCACCTTGGAATTTTGGAAGCTTTTCTGCAGGCTACAGTAAAGTTGTAATGTGCTGTACTTACCTCTCTTCTCTTGCTGCTTTCTATAGATATCGATCTTTGCGAAAACAGTGTCTTCAAGCATGTTGGCCACCTGAACCTCACCTTTGAACATCTCAACATGCTGATGGCAAGCTTACCAGGCAAGAAGGTGGGAAAAGAAGATGTTGAGCGCACAATGAAACTATGTCAACCCACAGAGCAAGTTCTGAAGCTTCTCAACCTGTGGAGAATAAAGAATGGTGACCAGGACACCATTAAAGGTTTAATGTATGGACTGAAGCA
The DNA here is from genome assembly GCA_013389985.1 of Dryoscopus gambensis. NCBI lineage: Eukaryota > Metazoa > Chordata > Aves > Passeriformes > Malaconotidae > Dryoscopus > Dryoscopus gambensis. Next base: position 501,219 of record WEIT01007820.1, on the reverse strand, counting down.
CTTGAAAATGTACCACTTTCCAAAACGAACCATCCAAAATCTGAAGAAGGTGATTAAGTTTCTTCACAGATTTACAATGTATAGATTATACCAGAAACTCTTTTTAGAAATGGTAGGGAACCAACTTAAATCTGTGAAAGTAAGATGTGTCTAACTCAAGATATGTTTCTTTCTCCACTGACTATTTTTCTCTAATTACTGCCAGCAGTAATTAAACTGGAACATTATTTTGCCACATTTTGATTTACTATTTATAGAAATGCCTGACTGGAATAGTTCTAAGTCTCCTGCAGTGGTTTTGAAGGTTGTTTTTTTTTTCTTTAATAAAAATCACTTTTGTGATAGCTATTAACCTGATGATAACACTAAGAGCCTGATTCTGCATTTTTGCACATTCAGAGTTGAAAAGTCCCACTATAGTCACTAGATGAGAAAGGAATGCCAGACCAGGCTCTCTACTCCAGTATTTGCTGTTTATAGTCTTCAAAGAATAAACTTTTTTTTTGTACATATTTATTAAATTAAATGGAAATTGTATGAGACTGAAATTTAGGGAGAGAAATGGAAAGCACACTGTATATTTTCTAGTTAAACAAAAATGATTCCATATATTTTTCTGGCAAAATTTTGTAGCATGCCCTAAGAGTTATTAATTTCTTTACATTTTGTATTTAAAAAAATGTATTATTGCTTAGTATTATTTGTATAAGTTGTGGTATCTTTTGGTAAGGATGTTGTAATTTATCCAATGATTTTAACTCAAATACGGTGAAAATATAGCTCAAGTGACCTGAATATTTAAATATTCTGTGAGGAAGTGAATGTACCATATTTAAGAAGCTGGATTTTTATATAGAATTTCGTAATCTTGTTTTATAAAACAATTAAATTTTTCAGTTTACTTTTTGACTGATGTTTTGACTCTGAAGTAGAAACTAATTACAAACACAGACTATGTGGATTTTGCACCTTATCTTGGGCTTAGGTCTCTGCTACTCCCTGTCTGGTCTAGTAGTTAATATGTGAACCAAGTAAATATTGACCAGCACTGGATATTCATGGTCACGGCAAAGGTGTAGAAGAAACTAAAAAAGTATTATTAATGGTTCCAGTCAAAGGCCCAGGTGGTTGTGATACGACTGATTACAACTCCATAGACACATTTGGCCCAGCACCACTCTTGGCCCAGTGACGTTCTTGGAGAGCTCACAACCTTTGCCCTAACCACAGCTTGTAATTTCATGGAGGAAAGATGATGCATGGGCCTGACAGGCTTGGGAAGCCTCACATATTGCCGCTGTGTTTAAAGGAAAGAAGCACAGAGAGGTCACACAAGAAAAATAGTCATTTACCATTTCCCTCAGCTACAGAATGAAGCACCTACAAAGCCCTGAGCCCCATAAAAACTGAACGGAGAGTGGATGAGTGTCCTTATCAAAAGCTCACTATTTTAAGGACTAGTGGTCATTCACAATGCAAGACAAAGGCTTTAGTGGCTTCAGAGAGAGAGTGTAGTCTTGGGGTTTTTTCTTTAAACGATATGAACGGAGCTTGAATACTCAACATATTCTTTTCCATTGTGTAAGGAAAGGAAATCCATAAGCATTTAGCCTTGTATGACAAATATTCTTCTACTACAGATGAGTAGATCTTAAGCAAAGAATGAGAAAGAGATTTCTGGTTGAGATGATAGGTGCTGATCAGAATTGCTCTCCATACAGAGAATACAAATGGGACATAGTGATTTAAAATACTGGGGATTCATTTTTCATTGAATTCTCACATCACCTTTTTATCAAAAGGATTAAACTCCCTTTTAAATTTCATATGCTATTAGCATCTCATTTATCGGTGTAGCTGAGAAATGGTGCTGAACACACCAAAATTTCCTAGGTTTGTGTTGATTCATTCGGGATAATTTACATACTTCTACAACAGAAAGTGGCTTTACATATAATTAAAAGATTATAACAACAGAGTCTCAAATTTGCAAAATAGATACCAGATGTTTCCATGCCTCTGACAGGTGTGGAGGGTTGGGGTGTTCTAGGTGTTAAAATGAGAATAAATAATGATCTTAGTGGCAACAAAATGAAGATCACACACCTTGTAAACAATATCATCTTGATCCTTTCTACATATACAACAATTTTGTAATTGATAGTATAGTTACACCATCAAGTAGTAATATAGTTTTAAAATGTATCACAGAGATAGAGCACTCTAGAGAAACACACAGTTGCTTCTTAATACATGGATTTTAATTTATACATTTCTACTTCAATTTTTCAAGTAGTTATATGTAACTCTCATTGTAAACAATACAGTGTTTATGGTCCTTCAGGAATGCCAATAGTGAAGAATGTGCTTGGAGCCAGAGCCTACAGTTAATGCTATAACTACCATGTGAACATGCTGTGCTTCACTGCAGTAGAATATGGCCTGTACTGGATTTCCTGGGAAAATTTAGCATTAAACTATTACCTGTGCCTTTCAAAATAGGATTTCCCCCCCTAATCCTAAAGTTACACGCGCTTGATGAATTACACCTCTTAAAGCTGATTCAGCTAATCAGTTGCCCATGCTCAGGGAGACATTTCTCAGCCAGTTTGTGCCTCATTTATCAATTCAGCTTCACTCAGCTGGAATTACTTGAACACATCCTGAGCAGGCGACATTTAAACTGTATTGCCTTCCCCAAAGAGCCTCCAGCCCAAAATAGCCAAGACAAACAAAAGCAAGACCCAGGATAATGAGGGAGAGGGTGAAGCAAACAGAAAGTAGGAGGAATGCTTGGAAAAAATGTGGGTTTGGGGGTGGTAGCCTGTTTTATAAGGAAGGCTGCAGGAGGAAGAAGATGTGCAACGGGCAGCAGGTGGGAGAGGGGTCCCTGTGTCCACGGCTTGGAGGAAATGCTGCTGTGGGGAGGAAAATGTGAGGTGTGAGGGCTGCGGACAACCAGCCAGAGCTGGGCCTTGGAGGTGACTTGAAGAGGGATTCTGTGCTCGAGGTGCCCTGAGCTGGCAGGGTAACCGTGCCTGCTCTCCTCCCAGCCTGACTGATGACCAGACTTGGGAAGAAAATGTTTTGCCATCCTCTGGCCAGAGGTGAGGCTGGCCTTGCCTTGGGGTAGAAAGCAAGAGAGGAACAGGGAAGGCAGAGGAATGTGCTGCCTCTGCTGCCCCAGCCAGGAGCAGGGTTTGTCCTGTCCCATCAGCGTCCTCTTCACTGAGAGAAAGGAAAAGCAGTTTTGGGAATATTTGAGGGAGAACAGTGAGATGGCCTTTAAGGCAGGTTCTTCAGCTGTTGTCTGTCCAGCTCTGCTCTTGAAGCGTGGAAACAATCCTGACCTATCGAAAAATACCATGGGTTTAAAGCGCAACCTTATGATTCCAAAATCTTTTACAACCCTGATTTTTAAATGTTTTTTTAATATGCACTTGTCCTCCATCAAGACAGTCTCTTGAGTCCCAGAAAATGCTTTGGAGTATGGGGGAAATTAGTGAAGAAACTAAGTACTAAGCTCTGCAATAATATTTTTTTGTGCTGTGCACATCACCAAGCACAATAGACCTTGGCTTGGTCCCTGACCATGGCCCGTGAATGCTCTCATAGTAAAAATCAATAGTATAGTCTGCTATAGACTGAGTGTTTTAAAAATAAAGCCAGGTATTAGATACCTTTTAAAAAGTTTAGAGAACCAAATAATGGCGTTTCAAAGTGATGGTTAGGAATGCGCACAAAACTGAAACTGAGCATCACACACACACTCACACACACTCGTGCTCACACACACCATACACCCGGAACACAGCTTATCCTGGGGCTTCAGCAGGCCGTGGTGGGGACTGCAACTCAACCAAGCCCTTCGTCATCCTCAGACACCCACCCTGCCTGTCCAGATATGGGTCAACATTGCCACATCCAAGGTAGAGGTGTCTGGTTTGCTCATGAATCACCTTCAAAGTGGCCAAATTTTCAGCCTTAAAGTAATTCAAAACCATGGCTCAGAAATAAGCAAATATTTATAGAAAAAGGTACCAGTAATTTTTGCAGACTATCGGAAACTATTCAATTTTGGACAAATGCCGAATATGGGAAAGGCCCACCCTTCAAAATATTTCTTTGTTGAAGTAACACAGAGAAGTAAAAATTGGACAAAAATAACTAAAAAAAAGAGTTTTTCATTCTTCTTTCTTTCCTTTAGTTAGATGAAGAAGCAATATTGACAATAAGCTCAGTACTGAGAGAAAAAAATATACACAAAGCTAAGACTGTGGTCATTGTATGACTTTTCCAGTGGAGTTCAAGGACAAATCTATGGGAAAGGACTAAAAGAATGGACTCAGAATTGCAATGAACTGAATAATTCTATTTTTATATTAGACTTCTGAATGGAGCAAAACTTGAGACGAAGTAAAACAGATGAACACAATGTGAATGTAATTTATTCCACTCATCATCATCTTCATCCTTGTATTTATGGCAAGTTGGCGTAGGATTCCTCTGTTTGTCTTTTCACATTTTAAAAAAGTTCTTTTATACTACCAGGCTATTTTTTTAAAATCATCCTGACCTTTAGTACCTAGGAGGTTATTTAAAAGAAACCACATGATGAAAGACTGTGGCTTTGGCAATATTTCTTATATGAAGAAGACAGGGTGTGGTTCAATAATGGTGAAGACAGAACTTTCCAGAGAATATTTTTCTCCTTTATTTCTTTATCTAAGAAGGCAAGTCTTCATCCTCTTTTAAATAAATAAATAAACTTTCTGGCAAGTAGAATATAGATATAATTCTGGATTTTGTCAGCAGGCAAAACAAGATTTCTGTCTATTGACAGTATCAGTGGTTTGGTATTTGTGCTGTGCTACAGCTCTGCCTATGGCACTATAGATGAGTGAAACGGCACATCCTAAAGGATAATTACTCCCATTTAATACAGTGGAAATTCAGTGTTGCTAGGAGATAGGTCAAGTCTTTGCATTCTTTGAATGGGAGAGACTGAGACATCAACGACCAAGGTACTGAAACACCAGCAGCTTTGCAGAAGCCTCTTTCTCCTGGCTGGAGTGAGGGAAGACTAACATAGGCTCACATTTTTGGGAAGGGTGTCCACACCTGGTAGATGTGTCAATGCTTAAAGTAGGGTGTGTTTTTTGGATTGCAACAAAACAAACTGAGAGTAGCTGGCAGGCTGGTGAAGCCGCTGGGAAACTGGGCTATTCCCGTCTCTTGGAGCTAGAGAGAAGCAGCTTTGTTTGACGCCGCGTGGGTTGGGACCCAACACAGGGATACAAGGAATGGGTAGTTACTGCTGTTGAGAAGTGTTTTTGAAAGTCTGAGAAGACTGACATGCTCATACCTCAAGAAGACAGAGGAATGATGCAGAAAAATTTTGCACTTCATGCCTCAAAATCAGACTTTCTCTCTTGAAACAATCACAAAAACCAAGTACTCAGAAAAGAAGAGATTTCTTTGGCAGTTATTGACAAAGACCTCAAAGCAGTATTTGGGTGATTTCGTGTTGTCAGAGGATGCTCACAGGCAAGCAATGGCAGCATCAAAGCCATTCAATGCCCAGCTGTAGAAGCAGCGACCCAGTGAGGCTCCCAGGCCCTCTCTGTACCCTCCATGGACTTGGACACTTTAAACTCAGCACAAGGATGTTCAGTCCCACTAAGGAAGTTGCTGCAAAGGTCTGTGTGCTGAAACTGGGTCTCTGCCTTCCCACCACACCACTGTCTTAGTGAAACATGGTCTTACAGCCTTGGCTGTCCCTTGTGGTGCAATCCAGCCAAGTGATTCCTTCGGGTGCAGATAATTGCTTCACCTTCCTGCCACACTGCTGGTGCCCACCTCTCCTTGTCCAACAGCACACACAGAAGGGAGGTGGCAACAGGAGTGCAATTCTTCCTCCCCAGCCTCAGGGGATCCTACCAACCACTGCTGGGAAGGGGCCCTGACAGCCTGAAGGAATCACCAGCCTCCAGCCTCCCTCCTGGAATGGGGCCACACCAGTGGCTGAGTGCATATTAAACAGTCATAGAAAAATGGGCGGGCAGGAACTGCCTTTGCATTGAACAGGCATAGAAAAAATATGTCTGCTCAGACAAAAAATGATGGCCAGGAACCACAACCAGGGAAGTATCAAAATCCCTTTGTACAGCTCTGTGAATTCAAATTCTGAGTTAACTATTGTTAATTTAGTGTTCTCTTCAGTTAAACTAATTGTAGAGTATTTTTACATGCACAAAGAAATGAATTTCAAAAAGAACAGTACTGGGTGATACACACAGGTTCTGACTGTTCATGTCCCATCTTCCTTGCTCCCTTAAAACCATTCTCATCACACAATAGCCCTATTACAGCTCTTTCTGCTTTCATGCAGTTTGTTGATGCAATTCCTTCCCGTGCTCTGGCAGAGAGAATGGCTCTGTTCTTGCATTGCATTTTACCTCTCTCCCATTCAGCCATGCTGTCATCCTCACATGACTGTGCAGAAAACCTGCAAGGTACATACTGAGGCTGAGAGGACCAGCAATTAACCACGAAGCCACTGTGCTCTAAGTAACTGACTCTACAAAAAATATTTTGTTACTGCGAAGGTTCCATCAGTGGTGACCAGGATGGCAGAGCACTGTGCTATTGCTCTGGGCTATGCTGTATTTACAAGCTGATTGGAAGTGCATGTCCCTGCTCCCTTTCACATGATGATAAGAGGGTGGTTACTGCAACATCCCACAGTGTAATCCTGAAGGGTATAGGACAAACTCAAACACCCACAGAATACAGAATAAAAGGACTCTGACAAACAAAAAGCCTGGATTACATGTAGGGTAATGACTAGGAAAACACTTAAGCTAGGAAAATACAGCCCTGTGAAGAATCATCATTGCTCCCACAGTGCAGGTATTGTAAGACATATGCTCCAGTTTTGCTGGAGCAACAATAAATCTGACACACACAAAAAAAGCATCAGTGCTGTTGCCTGGTTAGCCTTGCTTACGGCTAAAATACCTACAAGCCCATTCAGCACAGTAAGTATTTAATCAGCAGTTTCCTGGGTTTGCTCTCATGCCCCAAAGGTATCATTCCCACAGAAAGTTTAACTGTAGAAATAAATGTATACTTCCAGAGTTAGCTATTTATACACGAAATCAAAATAATGACAATAATAAGAATAAAAAAACTACAGTTCGTTAATAGCCACCTCTGTTCTTTTTCTGTAGGAGAACGCTGGGTTTCAAATTCAGCCCTGGAGATATTTTTCACTCTCTCTAGAATAAGTTAATGTTCAATCCTGAGATGCCTGAAGGGAACTGCTTGCCAACACTGCAGGAAGGCTGGGCAGTTTACTACCTTCTTGGTAAGGTATCCTTTGGGAAGATAATAGGTCCTTGGTCCTCATCTACATAATGCACAACGGTTGTTTTTTTATGTTCCAAACGTAAGGTGTTTTCCAAAAAAATTCCCATTGAGACATAACAAGCTGGCAGTGTTTCCCTGAAAAATCCCAGGTACTGAATCTTGTGGAAAAGGATGCTGACTCACTGATATTGATGGCTCAATACTGAGCTCTGATATGAAGAGTTAGAACAGTTGCATTATTAAGGCAGGAAGAAGAAAGCAATAGAAATGAGAAAGTGAGAATGAAGAAAAGAGTTTTATGTTTCCTTCTGAATGAAGTCATATTGTAAGAAGAGTGAGGTTAGACTCATTTGTCATACATGGCTTTAGCTGATCTGCATGAATTTGTTTTATTCAGGTTCACTGTGTTGTGCCTAGGGAAAGAAAATTCAATGCTGAATTTTAAATTCTAGGACATCTAGCTCTGCTTTTATCCCAAGCCATGAAAAAAGTCTTCCTTTCCATTCTCTCCATCAGACTCTGAACAGCCTGTAGTACTCCATTCTCTGAGTAAAACCTGAAATGGATGAGAAAACACTTCTTTAAATGAACATTTTAGAACTGCCCTTTGTGGGAGGGCATCTGAATTATGGAATGGTTTTATTTATGTGTGATTTATCGTGGCTTTGGGTGCACAGCTTATTCTCAAAAGTAAAAGGCAGTCTTCAGCCCCATGTCAGGCATGAAAAGATGTGTCTTACTTTTTACATTTCTTTTCTAATTATGATTTAAGGTTTATGCCTGGAATTCTTCACATGTCCAAGGCTTATTTGTTTCTGTGGGATTTCTAAATGTTTTAAAGGAAAGAGCTACTGAAAAATTAAATTGTCACAGGCAAGTAAAATAGAGCCAGTCAGCACCACTGCCAGTGCAGTTACTGCCAGCGTAGTCATTGCTGCAAAAGGAAATACTTTCAGCTACAATGTTCAGACAAAGAATTATAAGGAAAAAATACTATTTTGATGTTTATTCAGAGTAAGAAAATCTCCTTGCTTCTGGAAAGATGGGCTGAGGAGAAATGGATACAATTTAGTCTTAGCTCAGCTATACCATGCGGGATTACCCGAGCGATAACCGCAGGCACTGGGAGTCAGCCCAGCAGCCGACATCCTGCCTCCCAGCCTTCTCATCCCCCGAAGGCAACGCTGAGCACCGACCAGAGAAATTCTTGTGGAAGCTCAGATTTCGGAGCCACTGGCTTTTCACTTCTACCTCCCAAGCAAACATTTGCTGGTTGTGCCAGAGGGGAATTTTGAGTCCACAGAGACAGACACCTGATTATCCAAAAACTTTCTGGGTTATGCTAATGTGTCTGGTTTCAGTCTGGTCTCTGCAAATTTTCTGCAAACCCTGTTTCAGTTCCTCTTTTCTTGTGAACTTCTCTGTGAACAGAAATTTCAGTGGATGCCTGATTCTGGTCTTGCTCAGATTGATGTTGCACAGCGGTATACCTTGATTTGTAGCCTTTTTAATTTACTGCAGCCTGCCCCAGATCAACCTCTGTCTTCTTGCTGCTACAGCTCCACCAGCAGAAAGGGGCCCTGGACAGTACAAAAGAGTAATGTATGAACTATCCAGTTGCTGGAGATGCATTTCCAGCTAGAGGACAAATCAGGAGTTACCACTAAAGAGCAGCCTCTGGGAACTCCTGTTACTGTAGTTTACTTGCTTCTGGAAGAAGCAGAAAGTTCGAGGAAAGGATTAGTGCCTGCTTGCTGCTTGTTGATCGCAAGAACAGAGAAAAAAAAGTAATCTCAGCTCAAGTCCATGGGTCACTTCACCAGTATACCCCGAGTAACAGTTTGGTTTCCTTTTAACTGCTTGACTAGATATCAATATGCTACAAGGGGAGAAGCAAAGTATTTCATATTGTCTCTGTCAATTGCAGTGAACACATTTCACTGCTCAGTCCAATGGCTTTGTTCTCAGAAAGATTTGGCACCAAGATTTGTTTGAATATGGCCAGAGAGGGAGTTTTGGCTTGGATGGTCACTAAGCGCATCTGTCTGGCACTCTGCTCCATTCCTCACCATGGCCACAGAGCCACCTCACTCACAGAGCCCACTGCAACCACGGGTGGGCAAAGCCCACAGGGGTTCAATCATTTCATCTGATGTGAAATTTCCCCTTCCTCTGCCATCAGGGGTTCAGGGAACTCCAGCTGCAAAAGTCAAAGAGTTTAGATTATTCACATGGGAAAATTTGAAAACACTCTTGAATTCAAAGCAAGGGGTTAAATTAAGCTTTTCCTTTTGGAAAGACTTATTAATTTGAAGTTAAACTGGCAATTCTGCCTCCCCCCCACCAAGTCAAACAAAACCAAATGTAATATGTTTAACTTAAAGCATTTTAAATTAAAACAAAAGAGCAAAAACATCAATTCTTTTCATAATACTGGGGTTTTTTTCTAAGCGTAAAAGAGCTGAGATGGGATAACATGGATGTCAACTCTTCTTGCCTGCAGTAAGTGGAATGGTTTCGGTTCACACAAAAACCATATATACCTGTAAAACTCGGGGGCGGGGCAGGAATTGATTTAAACCTTCAGAAATAATTAAATTATTCATAAATTGTGTGTGTTTATGGTTATACAACAAATAGTTAGTCCATCTGCTTAGAAGGCAGGGGGACCAAAAAAAAGGATTATCTTACACAGAGTAAATATATTGTGGATACATTTTCTTAGTTTAAATGGATGTAGAACAGGTTTCCTTTAGCAGGCACTGACACAAACAATTGATGGGGCACAGAAAGAACTACTTAGTTGCTCTGTGCAAAAAGGACTAAAAGTACCGGCCTCAAAGTGCCTACAATGAAGAAAGACTAGGGAAAATAAGGACTGAAGGTATCCTTAGGTTCCTGACTGTAGCAAGTCTCTTCTGCCAGCTGCCTACATCCTCTGCCTGAGAGGACTGTGAGGAATAAAATGAACCCATTTACCCTTGGCTTGGATCTACTTTTTTTTAGAAAAAGCCCCTGTTTTGTTACATTATGGTACATTCCGTTTGTATAGGTGCCCTGTCTCTGGCACATCCCCATCTTTCTCTGCTTTGCAGGCTGTTCTTTGTGAGATACCTTGTACAGCCTCTTAATAAAGTCAGATTAGTGAATCAAACCCACTAACCATCATATCCAAAACCAATAGAGCCCAAAGTTGCAAAGTAAGAAGGATTTTGCCTACACTCCTGCATCTCTTCAGAAGAGAAGCCAAACTTTTAAGAGAGTTGGCAGAAGGTATTAAAGGAGCTTTTCTTACCAAATGAGAGCAAAAACTGGGTGTTGATTACCTTCAAAACAGCTCAAATACAGACATGCTTACATGGCTTTTTTTTACCTGGGTTATCCATTACTTTTTATTTCAGACAAAAAATTACTTGATTCATGTTCAACAAACAGTGAAAGTGGCTTTTATTTGCCATTGTGTAAGACTGTCTCTTTCTCAGAAGTGTAGCTGTTTTTTATTAAACAAATGAATAATTCTGGAAAGACCTTGCATGAAGGAAATCAGTTATTTAGCCCTTTCTGGAAGAAAGGCCTTTCATTTTTTAATAACTGCTGATGTTTCTGCTTTAGCAGCCTATATGCATTCACACCTCCCTGAATGAAAAAAGGCCTTTACACTTGTGGAGTGTAACTTGTCCTTCTTCCTGTGGCCCTGGAATAGATGATGAGGAATGATGTAGTGATGAAATGTTTCAGAAAAGCTGACATACTGAAGATATTTGAGCCCAGACCTGTATCCTGGATCTGAGCCACATTTTGATTCTGGCACAACGGTGATTAGGGTCCAGGCTTTCAGCTCTGCCCCAGTGTCTATGACCAAGTACACCAAACCCTCTCCCACCTTTTTTTCTCCCACCCATGTACTCCTCAGTGAGGGGGAAAGAAAAAAAGTGTGTTTCCAGTCTGAAGCCTTACTGGCTTCATGGACATGGAGAAGAAGTCTGAAATGTGTCTTCTTCAGGCAGTTCATCCATTTATCCATGTTGAGCAGCATTTCCGCGGCTAAGTAATCTTCCATTACAAAATGGCTGAGAAGAAAAAGAGGTCTCAGGGAAGTGGAGGAGAGTAGGACTGCAAAAACTAGACAGTAGTGAAGGAGCAAGGATAAAATAGGAGGCAGTATAATTAAAGGAGCAGTTTGGAATAGGATGCTGTGTCCTAGCTCTCACAAGGCACATCTCAATGCTTGTTAGAAATCCTTTTTGTCATAAAAGAGTTGTTTCAGAAGGGGCTGTTGGTGACCTGCATGCTTAGAGGTGCAGATCTCAACTGCACCCTGAGAAGGAAAACCTAGAGGAAAGTAGAAGTGAAACACAATGACAAACTGAATCAGAATCCAAGCAGAAGGAAGAAAGCATCAAATTTCAACAAAAATATGCAGGCTGAATATGCATTGACTTTACACCTACTCATTTATTGTATCACTCCTGGTCTTCTGAAGGTTTAGCATCCACTCAGGAAATCAGAAAAGCTGTTTATTGACCTACAGCATGTCAAAAATCAGAAATCACATTCCATTAACAGCTGAGGTTACTGAAAGACTCCACATAGCAAAATACCAGACAGACTGTCCCAATGGGCAATGGGCACAAATTGAAAAATAGGAGATCCCTTATGAACACCAGGGGTTTTTTTTTCATGTTCCTCTATGGACATGAAAACCCCCCCCAAACACCTATTTTTACTTTGAGGATGACTGAAATCTGGAACAGGTTACCCAGGGAGGTTGTGGAGTCTCCATCCTTGGAAATATTTGAAACATTTTGGCATGCAGTCCAGGACAATAGGCTCTAGGTGGCCCTGTTTGAACAGGAGGGTTATACCAGATGACCTCCAGAGGTTCCTTCTGTCCTCAACCATCCTGTGATTCTGTGATCCTGTGAATGCCACAGTGTATCCTTGTGCTATGTGGGACCTTGGCCAGGAGGAGCAGAGGCCATACATGGTGTAGGCCTATGTCACCAAGGTCCAGGTCACCTGGCACCATCTGCAGAGGGGTTGTGGCACATGTTTCACAGTCACTGTCCTGCTGGGGAAGTAATAGTGCAACAAGGTGTCAAAGGCATTGGGACTCCATTTTCCTCTGCTTTTCTGGGACTGTTTTTCCTTCCCCAGTGAAGCCACTTGCATCTGCCTTTAAAGTCTGTACTTGAGGAAAAATTCATCTGTTTATTCTGACAAAGAGGGCTTGAAAATACACAGCGTGCATGTATGCTTAGGTCAGAAGCGCACCTGCCTCAGATGATAATTATTCTGTATTTTTAGCATCAGGGTGGACAAATGTTTCTATTTTCTCCATTGAACATTAAAAAAAAAAAAATCCTTCCTGTTACACACCCAGTACTCACAAGGATTGTTATTCTGAAGGCACTGTCTACTTTGTTAACACATTGTGCAAACGTTGCTTTAAAGCAAACTGATAAATACAGCCTGGCTTTATTTTAAGTTTCCCATTTCTTTGCTAATGTGACATTTCAGCTTGGTTGGAGGGATTGCTAAATTTTGCAGTCCGTAATTCTTCAAATGCTGAAATTCTAATGTTGATCTAAAATGTTCAGCTCAACATTCAGAAATAGACACTAGGTATATTCAGAATGGCGCTATTGCTTATCTTGATTTTGCTATTAAATAATCCTCAAACTCTCAGTTTTGGTGAACATAATTTACAAGAAAATCCCTCATTTACTTATATAAAACAAGCTTAAGTAAATGTCTTTAAACTGCTTTCATATCTTCTTTTTCTGATTAAGATAAAGTAATGGTAAAAATGAATTAAGAATTAAATGGTTTCTCACAGAAGCCTTTTTTCCAGACAGTAGAAGCTTCCAGAGATGTTAGACGAAGGGATTCTTCCTCATCAGTCAGCTAAGTCTTGCCAATCTGTTTACATGGAGAACAAATGAAATACAAGAATTAAGATGGTTTCAGAATTCAAGTGAAACAGCTCTGCAAGACGCTACAGAAAGCAATGCAGTGGAACTTCTGTTGAAATGTCTATTTACTAAGATATGCTAAATCCATTTGCCTGACCCCAAATCTCAAGCTCTCCAATCTGGTGGTAGAGATTTTTTCCACTGAACCAGCTGTGGCAAGTGTGACCTTGACTGGACCGAGGCACTTCACATTGGCTGTGAGACAGTGCTGAATGTCCACACTGCTTGTGCCACCTTTTTGTGTGGCACAGGCAGACCAGGAGTCTGGAACTCTCTACTATTCTGCCTAAAGGTTTAGATACTGGAAGAGAGTTATATCACTTCCCCCTTGCCCTCTGTGTACCAGCCTGTCATTTCTCACCAGCTCTCTTTACGACTTGTGTTCAGCAACACTCCCAGATGGTTTTTAAAAACAAGCTGGTTTAACATTTCTTTTAAAAAAACAACAGATTCCCATCAGACATAATTTTACAGTCTTATTACTTATACAAATGTTGAATTCCCCTCATTATTCCTATTGACCTTGGCTTGACTTAAATCCTGTGGTTGTGCATTAGTGCTTCTGCATAATATAAGATCATTTCCCTTTGGTAAGATTTACACTGCAGTGCTTTAAAAATGACTAAGTATCTCCTTGTTCTTGCAAGAAAGCAAATAAGGTGTCCTTTACCTGACTGTTCATTCTTATTTGTTTCCAATTTAAACAGTCCTGTGATTATTTGCTCCTTGGTGTAGTGCTTGAATAGCACATGAAGATACTTTGCAGATTAGAGCAGTGGACTTAGGTAAGAGAGGAGAAAAATGGACAGGAGAGAGCCAAGTATGGAGCAGCTGAGTACAGGAGGGCTATGAATGTCCATTGAAACTCTTCCTCAGTATGTTCTTTTGACATAAAATTTGTTTCTGGGTGTCAGTGTGTGCATGTTCCCCCAACATGAGTGGCAGGTAGCCTCTGGTGAGTGGGACAGGGAAGCAGAACAAAGAAAATTGGATGAGAATTCAGAAAATTTTGAAAACAAAAAGAGAAGTGAGAAAGATCTGTTGGACTGTCTGATGCAGCAGGATCTAAGGATCTGATTACCAACCAGTTGCAAAGGGACTCCAGACAAATAAATGTGGGAACAGACCAATGCTGTATGTGATTTTGTTCATCAGAAGTGAGCATGAAGTTCAGACAAAAGTGTGACTTATCACTTTGTCTTGCTGGTTGACCACAATACTCTTGGCTCTGCATGTTATGAATGCTGGGTTCACATTTCCCTTTTCTCTTGATTTTTGAGGTCGAGTTGGGGTTTTTTCTTTCCATTTCCTTCAGGTGCTAGGCACTGCTGCACTGTCCACTCAGGCAAAGTGCACTTAAATCAGCATCTCTGCAAGTATAAGACCAGCATGGAATTTTCCATTTTATTAGAAAGTGTATATTTGTCAAAACCAACCCATTTCAGTGAAAGCATGCATGCCAGCTTTCTTGGGAAGAATTTTGCAGTACCTACCTGGAATTTCCAGTGAAAACAGGCTGCTCAGTCTCCATGACAAGCTGTTTGTAAAGGCACATTCTTGGGGTGTGAGAGATCTGAAGTCAAGTCCTTGGCTCCAGGAAAGATACCACTGGTGGTATAAAACAAAATAGGAGAGTCTGAGAGAGTGTGAACTAAAGAAAGACAATAACATGGTGTGAAGGCACTTGCAGTAGGGAAGAACAATCTTCAAGTCCATGGACTGAATACAAAATACAGACCTCACTCAAGTCTGCCACATTTTGTGTGTATTTCATAAGCTGCAAGGTGTTGAATTATGGTAATCAATTTCAGTAAAGAACATTGAAAAAATGTCAATACCCTCTGTAACTCTGGATTAACTGATCTCCGTGGGCATGACTAGCATGCAAAATAATGTCTCAGCCATGCAATGTGATGATATTAACATGTCTCTACACTACCTGTATAACCTTCCCCAATATTCCTTGATGATGCTCACCACGCACTACCACTTTGGGATCTTATGTCTCTTCTATCCAACAATAGAACCCAAGCGAGCAACAGAAAAGACTACAGTTGAAATTATTCCTGCCTGGGAAGGCAAGACTTCAGAGACAGCATATGCTGAGAGCCAAAAGATGCATTTGTGATAACAAAGCTTTTATGTCAGCCTTGATGTTACTAACATCATCTTTTTACTTAGGAAGTCCTTAAACTGCTTCACAAAGAACTGGCTTAAACTTAATTGAACTTAAAAGCAGAGTTGCCAATTAATAGTGATGTTCATTTAGTTTTTACCGAGATGCCCTCAAAAAATGTAACATGGCTTAATTTATTCTGCCCATCTCAGTCTGAGCTGTTTGTGTCTGCATGTTTCTCATCTCCTTCCAAGATAAAATCCAGTCAGTTCTTCCAACAACCAAGCCATCTAGAGGCCATGATGCTTCCTTTCATGTTTTTACTGTTGGACTCAGCTCCCAGTAAGGCACTGGCTACTGTTGTCAAAGCACCACAGGCCTACAAAAAGGCACAAGCTGGTTGCAGAGTCATTTATTCCAACAGCAAACCAGAAGTCCATTAAATCTTCTTCACAAGCAAATGATAATCCATCTACTCATTATCACAAAACTTTCCTTTAACATGAAGAGTTACACAATCTGCTGACTGCATCATATTTCCCACTCCATCATCTCATTAAAAGATGTATACTTGAATGCTTGGAGAAACAAGTGGGTCCTGCAGCCAACCATTAAGCTGAAGGTAGGCATCAAGACTTATTTTCCAAGAAGATTCCAAAAAATGGCTTGGAGTCTTTTGCAATTTCCTGCTTTCACTCATTTGTCTTATCCTCCCTTTGCTACTTCTGTTCATCTCATCCACTTTGTCTGGCTCTTCGAAAGAACAGAACTGCTACAGAAAGAAGGAAACCATTTTCTGAGATGATGACAGCTCTGTGACTCCTGTGCATCTGGAAAAATCAAGCTATCAGCATACTTCTTTGTCTTCTTGATAGTCAAAAGTGGTGACCATAGTCCTTACAGACTATGCCAGTTACTCTTGCATGAAGGTCTGATGACAAAGGCATGGTTTGGGCCATCCTGCCAAACAAATCTCCTTTCTGCCAGGAAGAAATCTTATATGTATCTCTCAATCTGATATCATGCCCAAGTCGCTTTGGAAAGATACAGAAAGTGTATGTCTCTGGGAACACGTGGATCACACTGGAATCAAGAGATGATTCTGACACGAGATCACAATTTCTCCTGCTCTGTGGCTCCCATCAGCAATGAAACTCTAATCTGAACTTGATCAATTTAAACTGTATTTCAGAAATATAATGGAGATTAACAGTGGTTTTCTTACTGACACATCAAACTCGCCTATTACTGAGAATCATATTGCAAGACTGAATGATATTCCTCAAACCTGCCTCCCCAAAACATGGCTAGATGCCCTCTTTCATTGTATGTCCTGAAATACAACCCCGATATCTCACTTAGGCAGGTGTTGGAGCATGCCCTGGCCCCATACAGGTATGGTCTCTGGCAGTGGTGGCCTCTAAGCCATGTCCCAGCCTCAGCTGGGCAAGTGCCAGCTGGCCCTGATTGCCCCCAAGCAGCTCCCACCACGAGCAGTGGGAACAACCATGTACCGGCATCCAAGCCCTACGGATTTCCCAAGAAGCCTGAGGGTGCTCTGTGTTTCTGGTGCCCTGGCCAGACTAAGAAAGGCCTTTTGCCTTCCCCTACACATCTCCATTCACCCCTGCCACCCACACACCGTTGTGTCTTCCTCCTGGTCTGTAACCCAGGGATGCACCTGCAGTGTCAGTCCTCAAGCCCAGGGGAACCCCCCACATCTCACCACCCTGACCTCTTTCACTTCTCCCTCCCACACTTTAGTTGACAACTAAATCCTTAGATTCAACAATCTGAATACACTAATCTAACTTTGTGGTAATAGGGGTGAATTAGGTGAACTAACACAAGTTTCCCCCCCAGTTCTGTCTTTCCATGACGCTTCTTATCTCCCAGCTGCCTCCTCTCTCCTGCTGTTCCTTTCTCTGCAGCAGAGAGAAGGATGCCCTCTGCACCACCACTACAGACCCTGACCACCCCTGCAGACTCTCCTGGGACCAGCATGAGAATGAGTGGCCAAGCACCACCGAAGCAAAGAGCCTTTTCAACATTCATTTCTCAATTCGGCCAAAATAGCCCCGAGGTGCTCAGTGAGCACTGTGCTGGGTGGGGCTGTCACAGGCCGGGGCTGCTGCTTGGCCTTGCTCCTGTCAGCCCTCCCCCACTGCAGCAGGTCGCTGTCCCAGCAGGGCCATCTCAGGGATGTGCCTGGGTGTGTGAATGTGTGACTGGGGTGACCACAGGCACAGCCTGGATGGACATTTGGGTTGAGCAGCCAGAATCACCCCTTTCTGCAGAGCAGTGGCTATGGAAGCACTGGACTCTTTGTGGAAAAGCTCACCTTTGCAAACTCTGCCAGCCAAAATTCAAATGTTGCCTCTACCTACAGTTGTGAAAGCTCTCTCTTGTTTCCTGCTTTCTACAAGGAACTGAACAATTGCTATTTGGGTCAAAATTTAATCCCAGTGTTGCAACAATGGACTATAATGGCCTGAAGGTGTTTTGGACTTGGTTTTTGCTGTAGCGAGACAGATAGACAGAGAACAGTGATTTTTCTTGGAGGTTCTCAAAGGAAAAATCAGATATTATTAAAGATATCATAGAGAATGATTACTTCTTTCTCATTTTATTGCTCCACTCTGCAACAACAAAATACACGAAACCCAAGCACATATCTAGTCATACAAGGCAATCAAAAGCACATTACAAATAATATATGATTCACAGTGTAATATCATTTATAATACAATTTGAATAATCCCAGGAAAATGGAATTCTGCAGCCTATGAGATTTTTCTGACTTGTGTGCAACAATACTGGATTAGTTTTTACCTAGCATTGTTTCTATGAGGCTGACACAAAACAATATTAAGTTAGTTCTGGGAGGAAGCAAGACTGAAGAGTATGTGTAAACTGAGTATAATAAACTAAAGAAAAGTAAATTTAGAAAAAAAAATATTAAAAGAATAAGGAGGCCTGACTGTAAATCAGTGAGTTAGTAACTTTTGTAAATTCAAATGTCTGCCATAGCCCAGGAAAATTAAAATCTAAAAGTAATGGAAAGTGTTCATTTTTTTGCCATCTGGCAAGTCTGGGGTTCAAAGGCAATCCTAGACTTTATTAAAGTCAATGGTCTGGCTGGATCATCGTCCAGGTACAACAGAACAGCCTGGGCAAAAACCAGCAGAAATGAATCAAACCAGTTACTGATCCATAAATAAATATTAATCCATGAGTTACTGGAGACATGCTTTAGAAATTAGAATCTCTGAAATGCTTCATGTTTTCTTTGAACCACGCAGTAAATTGAGACAACTCTTTACTTGACAAGTCTATGCTGCTCATTTCCCATGCTGGAAAGAAAATAATGAATAGGCACAATTTCATGGCTATGGGCCCATGACTGCATCTCAGCAATGTCATAAACGACCTGCTGGTTACAAAGGCCTGTGCAAACTGGCTTTAAAAGTTAGGAAAGGCATGGCAGAGAACAGTGGTTACATGAGATGGACAGACAGCGCAAGCATGCTTGAGTGGATTTCATGCCCAGCTCTATGCACAGTCAGCCCAGCTGTGTGCACCATTAGACATTTTGCCAATGATAGCAAACTGGGAGGTGTTGTTGAGTCTCTTCAGAGACAAGACGCCTTGCAGGGGGCTCTAGATAGATTGGAGCTTTGAGCTATAGGATAAAATTTAACAAGTCCAAGTACTGGACTCTGCACTGGAAGTAATGCCAAGTACAAGAATAAATTGGGAGAGGAGTGCCTTCCTGAGGAAGAGAAGTGGAGAGAGAGGTGATCATCTTTTCTCCCTAGTATCCCAGGGATGATCCTGGTGATAGAACATGTGGAAATAGTTCAAAGCTGCACCAAGGGAGGTTTAGACTTGACATTAGAAAGCTCTTCTTTAACAAGAGGTGTTTAAACACTGAAATCGGCTTCCTAGAGAGGTGGTCAATGCCCTAAGCCTGTGAGTGTTTAAGATGCATTTTGACNCAAGAATAAATTGGGAGAGGAGTGCCTTCCTGAGGAAGAGAAGTGGAGAGAGAGGTGATCATCTTTTCTCCCTAGTATCCCAGGGATGATCCTGGTGATAGAACATGTGGATCCTAGAGATGATTCCTAGGATCCTAGTGATAGAACATGTGGAAATAGTTCAAAGCTGCACCAAGGGAGGTTTAGACTTGACATTAGAAAGCTCTTCTTTAACAAGAGGTGTTTAAACACTGAAATCGGCTTCCTAGAGAGGTGGTCAATGCCCTAAGCCTGTGAGTGTTTAAGATGCATTTTGACAATGTCCTTAATAACAGGCTTTAATTTGGTCAGTGCTGAATAGGTCAGGCAGCTGGACTAAATGATTGCTGTAGGTCCCTTCTAACTGCACTATAGTATTTTATTGTACTGTATTGTATTGTATTGCATTCTATTCTATTCTATTCTATTCTATCCTATCCTATTCCATTCTATTCATCAAAGTCTGGTGAACTGGTGAGATAGCTGCTCAGGGAACCTGCTGTGCGTTCTACCAGCAGTGTGCAATTCCTCAGCTGGATTATTTTCTGGATGCAGTAATTAAGTACTTAAACATGAAGGTGCTGCAAATTTTTTTACCTTCTCCTTGTCAACCCAGCTTCTGTCACCCAGCCCTCTTGTCATTGTGCAATCAGTTTGAGGGAGAGCTGCTGGTGTAATCTGTGAGAAAGGCTGTCGTGGCAATCAGCTGAAAGCCAGGTCCTCAGTGTAAAGGGGGAAACCTGAAAGACAGACACTCTAAAACTGGAGAGTTGGGTGCAGCATAATAGCAGAAGGGAAGACCTCCAAGGAAAGTTGAAATGTAGCTGACTGTTATTGACGATGGATCAATAGTCCCTATAACCTCTAAAAACATCTCAACGTGTTTCTTCAAGCTACAGCTGGATCCAGCAACTCCGTCAGCATCTGCATGAGTGATGCAGCTGGAGCAAGGCCCAGGTGCAGGGGCATGAGGGTGCCAAGCTGGGACGAGCCAGCAGGGATAGGTGGGGTGATATTTGTGGCTGTCTGGCACAAAGGTGCCATTTCATACCTTGCACCAAGGCCCATGCCAACCATGCTGCAAGGCTACCCGGAAAATTACATTTTGAAGTGAGAACAGAGGCTGCTTAATCCTCGTTAACGCAAAGCCTCTGTTCAAAATGATGTGCACATTTTTAAGAGTTTGTTTCAAGCTGACTAAACCATGAAAAGGGATCATTCTTTATTACCACCTCTCTTGAAGTGCATTAATTTCCATTTCCCCTGAAGTGAACCTTAGGGAGTGAGGAAGAATTGCTCCCTAAGAGCTAATGGGGAAGGCGTCGCCTATATAACACCACCAAAAATATTCAGTTACTCTTTCCCCAACAAAGCCACTGAGTAATTTAAAAAAAAATAAAACATCAGAACACAGGGCAGTTTGCTTCTCTGTAATTTAGAAGCATAAAAGGGAACTGATGCTGTAATTACAGGTTGAAAACCCAAAAGTCTCATTTTTTAAAGTTGTTTCAGTGGAATTTTTTTTAAATTGGTATTAGCTCCTCCAAAGCAGGGACAAAACCTCCAGTCAAGAGCTTTGTTAATATTTAAATGGACCTGGGAAAGGTGCTGGAGGGGACCCTGGCAGACCAGAGGAGCTCAGTGTGCCACAAGGCAGAGCTCCAAGCTGAGACTAGGAGTTGCTGCAGACAGAGGTAAGTGAACAAGAGATTTGCCATGTTGATGGTGTTTTCCGTCATACCAGATAAGTATTCTCACATCACAGGTCAGACACTTGAGGCACAGAAATAATAAGATTGGTTTAAAAATGCTGCTGAAGAGACAAAAAAAAGCTATGCTAACACACCTTCTGTGTTTTTCTTAAACCTACTAATCCTGTGGGTTCTGACGTAGTTAGTGTATATAGCGTAGTTAGCTATATATGTGTAGCATTGTTATATATGTGCGCATACTTAGTATAGTTAGCTATTCTCCAAATTATCCAGTTGAAGCTCAAATGCTGCTGGACCATCACAGCCATTTGAGAGACCTGTTGCTATGTCTCCAAACAAATGAAACAAAACCTAGAGGGGAAGACACATTTGCAGTGAACCTTTTCAGGGAAGCAAAGTTGGACAACATAACTTCAAGATTATTGTGGCTTTTCCAATGAAGTTACTTGTTCTGAGGAAGAGAAAGCCACCTCCTGTACCTCTGTGTCCTTTCTCAGTAATTCAAGCTGATAGTATCAGTCATCGTCTGTTGGAAGGTCAAAAGAGATGGTCTCCTCCCTTGCCTCAGGAACACACTGTCTCTTGCTTATGCCAACACTTTTTCAGGCAAGGCTTCTGACTTTCTCATTTCCTTTCCTGCTTTGTTTTGCAGGGATTTTAAACTCTTGGCTTCCAAGCTCTCTTTTGCCTTTGTTTATTGCCATTTAGATGTTAGTTGTTTTTGTTAAGATGCTTCAGGCGTGGATGCCCATAAATTAAAATGCATTATTATTATAATAAAGCTGCATCACTGCTGAAAGCCAGACTGGCCAACACAGACCTCTAAATAGAGGGCTAAGTGAGTTGGATGGTATTGACCTTTACAACATGCAACACAGCAGAAAGTATCTAATCTGGGAGGTGGAAAATACAGAGAGGAAATGTGCAAAGGAGTGTTCATATAAGCTTCTGGTGGCCTGAAAAGTTAATCTTTGAAAACTGGGATGACCATGAAAACCCTTAAAACTTTCATAGGAAACTGACATGAATTATATGCTTATAAAACTGTGGTTGTTCTAAACTGTTGGGATTAAATGCTAAAACAGGCAGCATACTTTGACTCCCATCTCAAATGAGCCAACCAACTTGAGAGAGCAGTGACCGTGCACTACCACAATTACAGGGAGAGGTTGCTTATTGCAGAAGCCGTCTATGGAATGAAGAGTTCAATGATCAAATAAAACAGCCTGCTCTTTTTTTCAAGCCTTTCTTTGAATATTCAAATTAAAAGTTTTCACTTCAGTGCTTTGAAAAACAAAAAAGAAATACCCCAGGTGGTAGTGCTTGTCATTTCACTGCTGTGTTTAACCCTACTCATGGACAAACATTCAAAGACTTAGCAGTTCACTTTGTAAGTGTGAAAACCCTAGATAGGATCCATCCTGCAAAACCGGGAGCCCCAGAAATTTTGTTATAATTTTAGAACCTGAAAACGAAATTTTCAAGTTCCTAAACTGTCCATGAAGTAAAGGAGATGCCGCAGAAGACTTTCAGAACAAAATTCTTCTTTTTAATGCAAATGCAAGGAAGACCTCCATCCAAGGAGTCTTCAATAACTTACTTCTCTCCATTTATTTTACAGGGAATGTTCTCACCTAAAATGTATTATATTCCCATTTTCCCATAAGAAAACAGATCCGCAGAAAAGGGACAAAATTACTTCAGTTGGATATGCAATGCCTACTTACCAGCTCAAGCACAATCTTGTCCTTTGTTTTCAGGACTGCAAAGGAATAAAGCCCAAACCTGTGGTCAAATGCTATCTGCAAAAGACTTAAAACACAGCTAATAATATCCCAAGATCACAGCAAATTTAGTGAGAAAATACCTCCTAGAGCCTAAGTTCTAGAACCCACAATCTCTCATGTTGATGTGTCTTTTTAATTTGCAGTTTATTAGTCTTGTTCATGTTCCTTTACTTTAAGTAAACAACTATGAACTACCAGTAATTTAAGCTGTCTGGTTACCCTTAGGTCTGAAATGTTTTCTTACCATTTCTTGGCTGGTTTGATTTCTTAGGCTTTTCCAACTGAAAAATTATGGGTCCTGGTTTTTGTTTGATTTTGTTTTGTTTGTAAAATATCTGATGAGCTAACAAATAGAAAACCTAAAAAAAACGTTCTCTCGGAAAGAAGTTCTAAAAGTCATGTCTGATTTGCCATAGATTTTCCCCTTGATATAAATAACATTTCCTTTAGCCAATAGGAATCAATGCAGCAGATACTAGAGGCTGATCTAAAATCATATGATAATGCCATTTTAATTCCTGCGGTCATTACTTTAATTGAAAGTCCTACTTTAAGTTTTGCTAATCAGGAAGCAGGCAGCACTACATACTTCTTTAAACACCATAGCTGCTAAATTTCTGCATGAAGTCCCCTTTCTATTTTCGGCTGTGAAAAGGTACTCTGGCCTTTATGCATACATGGATGCCTTGCATTGCTGTCCAGAGAGTACAACAGTAAACATCCCTTTCTGCTGAGAAGAAAAAAGCTGGAGCATCAGCAGCCTTTCACTTCAGGTTTTAAATATAAAAATGACTATGTGGTATTATTAAAAAAGGATATTAAAAGCAACTGAAAAATAGAAGTAGCTTCTTCAAGAGAAATGAGCATCACGGCTGATTTAACTGCTGCTCCTTCTGTTAAGTACAGCTCTCAGCTGTTCCCCTGTAGGTTTCTGTCAGAACCATAAGTCCATCTCAAAAGGTCTGTCTTTCTGGTTACTATAAACACTGATTCAAGACTGGTCAGCTTGCTGTCTTGCTCCCTCCTTCGCTGCAAAGGAATCTGAAATCTGCAGTAGATTTTGCACTTGAACAACTCCTCCCATCTAGACCACTGCTCTGAGTGGGTCCTACTAGAGTCTGTGAGTCCTAGATCTCTCTTTTTGAAAGACAAAATTCATCAGGGTTCAACTTTTTCTAAATATTTTGGGGCAAGATAATTTGGGCCACATTGACTGAATCATCTGTTATGGTATTTTCCCCTTCTACTGAACTACAATTCAGTTATTCATATGTGTTAATTAATAATCCTTCAAGAGCCAAAGCATTAGTACATCATTTATTCCTTCCTGCCAGGAAAATTATACAAGGGACTTTGTATTCATTGTTCTGTTGCCAGTAGAACTGTACTGAAAAAACAGAAAATCAGGGAAAGACAGACTGCCCATTCTGTAAAAGCACTGAAGGCACACATCAGACTTTTCTTATCGTGTCCTTGAACAAAAACACACAGCCTTGATGGTCAAATGGGAGACTTCAACAAACAAATCTCATATAAACTGCCAATTCATTTGGAAAAAAAAGAAATCCTTCCCAGGGCACTTTTCTTTCTTATCTGATACTGGAGCTTTATAACTGCTGTGCTCCTTTAACCACAAACCTCGTTAAGGAGGACTACTCAGCAATGGCTACATCTCAGCTTTGAGATAATGTCTCCAGCTGTGATTTAAGAAGGGCAGATACATCCCTCCTGCAAACATAAACAGTGAAGCTTTCCCAGCAGTTTCTGTTCCAGTCTCGTGGAGAGGATGTAACTCAGTGCCTATGACACTGCTCCTCTGCTGCAACTACTCCTCTGATGCAGCAGCTGAGCTGAGCTTGCAGCATCCAGGGTGGTCAGAAGGCTTGCCTTCCTACACAGGCTATGGAGCTAAAATTTAAGTCAGTTCCTGTAATTGTTCTTATCTAAACATTCTCCAATAGTGGCTGGCTGTTTTCTTATATCAGTCTAAAGGACCTGTTTGGTTTTTTGTACATCACTTCTGCCCACGTGTCACTGCAAAATTAATCAAATGGAAAACTTGCGTAAGCATTTATTAAAATGTTCATTCTCATTCAGCAAAGCTATCTATTTATCAAAGTAATCTGTTTTCTCATGTGGAATGATCCTGTCTGTCCACATGAGGAACGCTGAGAGATAATGAAACATAATTAATGTAGAGGTTTATGAATTCATTATATAAAATTCATGCCTGTCAGTGAAGAATAGCTCATTTTCATCCTAAGATGTGTATTTCTCCCTGTCTCCACATAAGGCACAAAGATAGTATTTGTTTTGAGAAGATTTTACATCTATGTCCAAGTGACGACTTGAATATATAAATATAAGGGTCATTCCTCAAGAAAACAGTTTCTCCTACAAGACTGTGTAGTATTTGGAAAGCACCCAAGTAAGATCTTCATAAAACTGTCTGGTTTTCTGGTGGTTTTGTCCTCAAACAAAACAAATGTGCTCAGGTTTTGCTGCCCTCCTCCAGTGCAAGCACAAGTACTGTGGTAGAGAAAAAAAAAATCTGGTAACCAAGCCTTTGATATAGAAAAACCACATGGAGTTGAGTCATAAACTGTGGACACAAGACAACTAATTATGGGTTGTGTTAGGCATGGGGAACAGGTTAACTGCTACGTAATTACAACTGAGATGGCTGAACACAGTCAAGGAAATCCAGTTAATAGAAAGAAGTAAATGAAAATGCATTGGTATCTGTGAAGGAAAACAAGTCCTGTCTGTTTTCTTTAGCTTCTTCAGTGACTTCAGTGTTCTTGATGCTTTATTGCTGCTTAAACCTTATACTTATGAAGCCTAAATAGAGATTTATATTTCACATTCTGCTATTTTTCATGTGAACGGCAGGGAAAGAGTTAGCAAAGATTTCTTTAATAAGTGCCCTTTACTGCCAGTTGAGTGAAACTTCAGAGATGAGCAACACACTACAAACTGGGAATCTGTGAAATGGAAAGTCCTGAGAAACAGATCATCAAGTGGTGAAAAGGAGATGGGTGGTTATACCAAAAGTGTTGGTAGTCAAAGCGCTATGGCGAAAGGAGGGGTACTGGGAGTGGGATGCGTTGGAGGACACTGTGGGCAGCAGAGCCTGTGGCTGCCCTGGGCCCTGCTGTCCCAGCGGCCCTGCCAGAGTTAGGCCAGAGCTGTCTGCTCTGAGGCCACCACTTGTGGAGAAAAACCTTCTTGTGACAACATCAAAGGAGTGAGGAAAGAGGTGAGCATCCAGACAGGCTGCTTCCCCGAGGTTTCCCTGAAGGCCTGACTCAGACTAGTTTGAAGGCTTCCCCATTTCCTCCTAGCCTGGTGGAAACTTTTATCCTGGTTCCTTGAACTCGCCTTCCGAAACTACACACCATTTCTGAGTATACACCTATATATAGCCTCCTTCTGCAACGACACCTCACCATCACAGGCTGTTTCCTGTTGACTTCAGCTAAATGTGGCATTGAATCTGAGGCTGAGGGGTCTCTACCTGAGTAGGCAGGCAGCCAAATGGACATCCAGTCTGCTTGACCTTTCTGTGGTGTCACAACTTGCGCAGTGGCGTTGCAGGCAAACACTGTGGCTCTCTGGGTTTCTCTGTTTGCCACAACATTTACACTTTTGGTGCCACTGCGGGGATGCCGTGGGTAAGCCCGGGTGGTGCAGTGCATGACAGCAGCACAGGGTATTCCTCTGCCACACCAGGCATTTCCTTCTAGCTCTGTGGCTGGGAACGTACTTTTGTGCAAGAGACCCACGGTGTGGTCCTGGTCTTTCAAGAACTTGGTCTGGTTTTTGATCTGCAGCTGTAAAGGCACAGGTCTCCTCTTCAGATAATCAAGGAGAATGTCACCATGTCCTTGAGCTTTTCCATAAAAATTTCTGGCAGTTTCTGGGTCCTATATGTACAGAAGAAGTTTTTTATGTTTAAAGTACATTGACAACAATGTATTTACACAAGTTAATCATGTGGGAAATTTCCAATGTGTACAAATCATTTAGCATCTCACAAGCCTCCACAGTTTTTATTACTTTAAACAACTTAGTCATCTGCAGACTTTAATTAGCTGGCTGCCTTCTTCCCCCTGCAGGTCATCCATGCCTGAGATACCCCCAGTCCCAGAAACAATCCCTGGCTTTATACCACGATTCATTTCTTTTCTGAGCCAAGAAACACACTTCCTCTGTGTAACCACTTCCAAGTCTTTGCCAAGGGTTTCTTGCCCTATGGTTACTTATACTGCAGCCATTTGTACTGTGGATATTTGGAGTATCTATTAAAAATTATGAGGGGTCTTTTTTGAATGCTAATGTAAATTGTGTTTTCCAGATCAACTTTTCTGCAATTTGCCTTCAGGCTGTACTATTCCAGTCACTGAAAAACTGCTGTTTCTCCCCTCACCAAACCTATGATTTAGAAAGACAGAAGCACTTCTGATTCCTCTCCACACAAAGAAATGTCACATTTCAAGAACTCAAGCATGAGTTATGAGCTTGTAGAGTTTTGCAGCCACTGTTTATTAGAAATAACAACTAATTACAAAACTGCAAAGCAAAACATGATTACTAAGGAAGAGTATTTAAATGTCACCATAGTTTATTTTGACAGATGAGCCTGTCTTGAAAATAAGGGATTTCCCAGAGGAGAAGTATAGATTCTCAGGTTATTTTTCGATCTAAAGGCAATTTCTATACTTTTCTTTTTATCACCTCCTTTAAAAGGAATCATGATTCAGAGAGGCACAGGGTTAAAGGTGGAATGAACATTAAAGGCTCTTTTCACTGCAACAAGACACTAGAAACCTATGCATTTTTTTGCTGTTCCTCCTGGCAGTAGTGTGATAGGATTTAAAGCAAATTTGGACCCTGATGGATGACAATTGCAGCTCCAAGAGAAAACATAGAGATTATTTCAGAAAGCCTTTGCACCAAGCAAGGACCATATACATCAAGGTTCAGGGATTCATTTCCAAGTATTCTGACTAAGAGGAAAAGAAAAAACGTAAAATAAAAAGAAAACAGGAAAGCCAGCACTGGGGTACCTGCAAGATATTAGATTACTCAGGCTACTTCCTGTACATGAAATTGAAGGCAACAACTTAGCTCTGTGATAGCTGTAGCATTTCTATAGCTGAAGTATGTGCTTTTGCGTGTGTCTATCTGATGCTGGCTGGGTAAGTTATTTAACTTTTTGTGAAAGGCAGGTGATCACTCCCAGCTGTGTGCCATGCTCCTAACTTCAATGCTCTTCTGTGGAAAGATCTTGAAATTACACTCAACCATAAACACACAGCTTTTATTTAATTATTTTAGGGACCTGAGGTAGTTTACAGGCCATTCCATGTCTTGATTGAACTAGTACATGTTATAACACTAAAGTCAACTGATTTAGATATCCATCCTTAAACACCCACCAAAACTGAGCTGAGTATCTGTCACTCCTAGATTTATGCCACAGACCAGCTCTCCCAAGACAGTTCACAGAAGTTAAGTTTCATACATTCTTCACAAATCCTCTTATATGTGATGCTCAAGTTTAGTAAGAATACTTCTGACACTTTCTAAGCATTGTCCTTCCCTCTCTCTCCCTTTTCTTTTTTTTAACTTTCAAGTTTCTGTCATTTTACAGTCTTATTTTGGTTGCAGGCACCCATTTCCTTCATGTTCAATTTAGGCATGGGCCACTTTCCCAGAACTAAAATGAAGGCATGAGTAAGGAAAATGGTATGCAGAGTATGAGCACTGGTGAGGAGTAGATGCTCTCCATTACTACAAGTGGAGCCTTTATTATCACCATGACAAGCCAATTCAGAGCTACCATTAAGGCAGCTTTATTTTGGCACAGGAGGAAATAATCAGTCAGTTCTTAAACTGAGTTTCAACTTCATAGACTAACACAGGGAGTAAAAAAGTTGCCTCTTCATTTGGGCCAGACACACGGAAAGACCATCTATCTGGGTAGTGTAGGTCTCTCACAGAGCATTGTTTAACTTCTAGGCCTCCTCCAAAACATACGGCAATTTGTGGGACTAACTTCAGCTGGGTTTTTGGCCTGAACGCCAACATGCCCATTTTACTTGTATGGAGCTACATCACATGATACTCGCCTCTGTTGCCTCAATGAGTTAATCACCTGGACTCCAAAGCCACAGTGGCAGAGAAGAAACTACCCATATTTCACACTATTGGATGGAGACGAGAGAGCCTGGCATATATAAAAAGTACCACTGGCTCTGCATCCCACAAGCATCTTCCGCTGGTGATTTGTTTTCTCTGTGCGATAGTTTTATTTTTCTTGCCATTAACCATATCACTGGGTCCAATGTCCCTCATGGCCATTTCTGTAAAGTACAATAGTGGCAAATGTTGGAATTATATCAATGAAACTAAACCGTGCAATTTTTAAGGAAGCTGAAAAGTGTGTGCATGCAAGTGCTTAGGGGTTTGTCATCCCATCACGCAGAAATATGTATAGCATTGAAATCAAAAAACAAGGAGCGAGCATGCAGTTTTAAAAAATTTAATAGAAAACCTAATTCTATTTCCAAGCCCATTTGCTTATTTACTAAAACAAATGGGTAAAACTATCATTATGTAAACACTGTTACATGATCGTCTCCTGAAGTGTATTCTTACCGCTGGATCATAATTCCCTTTCTTTCCATTCCTTAAAAGTTCATTCAGTTCTAACTTCTACTGTAATGTTTATCTAGGGTACCTAATTATATAGTGCAACCTGCATCTGGAGTACTGGTTCAAGGTTATTATAGTTCTCCACAGACATAACAAAAATATTATTTTAAACTTATCCATTGAGGAAAAATGGCTGCATTTTACCACTGATAGAAGCATATGAACGTAAAATAAAATCATTGGTACTTTAGAAACATAACAGGGTTGTCTATTCAGATTAGTTTTCTCCATAACACTTGCTGTCACAGAAGTATCTCCTTTTTGTTTCTGCTGCAGACATAAGATCCGTCAAACTAAAGTTAAACTAAATAAATTAGATGTATAAAATGATGGATTATAGTGATAGGCAAATAAAGAAAGGTGAATTTTTTGAATGCTTGTCAGTGCATGCTCCCTGTTGGGTAGATTAGATAAGATTAAGGAAATATGAATAATGGAGTATAATAATAATTTCATAGTTCCTCAGTACTCAATATCGGAAAAAGAAGTTTCCACTTGATCTATATCATACTGATTATATGCAGAGCCCCATTACTTTTACTACAAAGAAGAAAACTTTCTTTGGCAGCAGTAGAAGGAAAGTGGGTAGATAAAACAAACTCTTTAATTCATATGTCCTTACTCATAGGTTTCCCGTCAAGCATGGTTTCTTCTTTATTTAGAATCAATACTAAGTAAGGAAAGGATAAATATATAAATCGTAAAACTCCTTCTGTGGGTGTATTGGTAGCCAAAGTAAATTGCCTGAGGTTTGGAGAGACCATGGGCTTGTTCTGTATTTGCTCTAAAATTCAGAAATTATGAAGAAATATTTTGCTTCAATCCCTAGAATGAGGGCCACGAGCCCTGCCGGGAGCACTGGCCATGGGTATGACATGCAGCATTCCTGACAGATCCCTTGCTGCTCACTCCCATAGTATTCACCCTGTGGAAAGGGTGAGGTCTCATACACAGCCAAAAATGGGAAGTCACGAGCCTTTGGCTGGAGCCCAGTTATGGCTCCTGCCATGCCAAGCATGTGCAAGACAAGAACACTATAGGACTTTCTCCTAAGGGATTTACAGTGTGGAAGTCTGTTCTTGCTACCCAAGTAGCTATTCAAGTGCAAAGGTAAAAATAGTCCTTTAAAGTCAGCAATGGCTTTAGATAAAGAATGTGATTAAAATTCTTTTACTGACAGTGGACTGAATTAATTGTACTCATACCACCCCCCACCCCCAAAAAACATTTCAGTGTTACCAGGCACGTCACTTCTATTTTGTCTATGTTAGTGCCCTTATGTGAAATAGATGCAGTAAAATGCCCAGTAAAATTATGTTGTGATAGAGTTGTGAAAGTTCACATTTTTGGCATATCCTATGAACTCCAGAAAAAGTTAAGCAAAAAGTACAGAAACTCTAATTTTTAAAATAATGCTTCTGGTTAGTTGCTCAGGTAAGGCAGTCTTCAGATAATGAAGTCAGTTGGGAGAAACCATAAGTTTATTAAATGTATGATTTAATGCTACTTGAAAGCTCCTGGGGCTTTATATGTGTGCCAATATTTTTTACTCCTCTTAATGATCAGAAAGAGCCTTCACTTTTATCTGGGTAAAAATAGTATCAACATTAAAATAAGTTTGGGAACATGGGAATTGATACTTCTAGGTATTTGAAGTAAAGTAAGGTAAAGAAAAAGGAAGTATGAAATACATGTGTATGGCATAGGAACTTCTTCCTTCCTTTAAAATCAGGTGTGTTCACTCAAACATTCAGCTAGATAAGCCTGGTCAAGTCACTGCAGAAAACTCCTTCACCTTTCACAAAAGGTTCTAACACATGAGAGGTTAAATATCACTTCAAAACATCTGAGTTTAGCCACCTCACTGGGTCTGACTGTTGCTTAGTAAAAATTGTCAGAAATGGATCAATGTCCTAAAGAATTACTGCTTGCATTATGTTAATGTACAGTTTGATCAACCTTCCTTCCTCCCTTCCTCCCTTCCTCCCTTCCTTCCTTCCTTCCTCCCTCCCTCCCTCCCTCTCCCCATTCTGAAAATGACAAAATCACCTGAGCACTCAGGATGACGATGAGGCTTTATTGGCTCAGCTCCAAAGCAAATTAAATTACTTTGAGGAATTTTCAAATTTTGCATAAAATTACCTGGATGCCAACCCGCATGTTTAGATGTGGGACAGATGAAAATTACTGTCACTGGAGATGTGGAATGTCAAATGATTAGACAATGCACTTCTTGTGCTTGTTTCCATCAATGACAAAACCAGGAAGGAAGTGGTGACATAAAGGGGACTATTTGGGATTACAGGCTGCCTGCACTGGTGCAATGTTTTTGTTGCATGTCTATCCATAACTAAAAACATAGCTAAACTTGTCATAAGGTTGGTCCTTACGCATGTACAAAAGGTTCAAATAAATGTACTTCTGGAATCATTGGATTTCAGGACTAACACTGAATTAATATAATAATTTCTATACAAGAAAAAATGCTGGTATAAGAATGGAGATGACATGAAAGCAGTGTTGGAGTAGCTGGGACAGAGGTGTGAGTGGCAGAGATCTTAGGTGACAAATGTTCAAGAACTTGATTGCAAGATGTTGAAAGAAGGTTGCAAAAAATCTCAGCCAAGATTTCTTTTGGAACAAAAAAAAGAAAAAAAATTCATCATTCCAGAGTGGAAATTCTGGAAGACAGTGACAAAATTTCCAATCTTGTTTTCATTGTTTATGTCAAGCTTTAGAAATATACTAAGAAAAGTATTTGCTCTCTACACTACAGCCCACAGTATCCAGAATAGGGCAAATAAAGAATATGATGATGTTTTAGGTCTAAAATAATACTAACAGTGGTCTCTTGTTTGACATTTAAGACCCCACCTGAACAGTATAGAACTTAAAAGCCCCACAGGTCATAGGAACAAAAAGACAGAGAAAAATAGAAAGAGTTGCAGCAGCAAGATTGGCAGGCAAAGGGAAGGTGGGGCCATAGGTCTCTTCAAGCCTGGGACAGAGTAAGTGGATTTCTTGGAGCTGAAGAAGTGCTTTATTAGAGATGCCAGGAAAAGAAGAAATCTTACAGCCTGGACACGGAGTACAGCTAGTGGACACAGGCCAGACTGGAGCAGGTAGGATGCGGGAGCTAGGGACAAATTTGTCAGTGCAAATGGATACATGAAAGAAAACATTTCAGGCTGTCAGTCAAAAAAAGGTGGGAGAATTTCACGCCTGCCAAATAAATCACTAGAGGCCTTGTGGTGAGATCATTATTTACCTAGAGGGTGTGGAAGGACCTCAATCAAGCAGGGTGCTTTCAGCCTGGGGCTCCATCCACAGAAAGATCACCCCAAAGTCAAGGGATGAAAGCAACCAGCAGCCAAACTGAGGCCAGACAGGTCCAAATTTGATAAAATTGCTCAAATCTAGAGATACTCCACATTTTTCCAGACTCTCAATAAAGCTATTAAAGAGATGATTGTGAGAACCAGAAAACTGCTACTATGACATGAAACTCCTGCTGAGCCCAAGTTAAATGAAAATAGCAATTAAATTTTTTTTAAATCCTTTCTTCCACTTACAGTAC
Organism: Dryoscopus gambensis; assembly: GCA_013389985.1. NCBI lineage: Eukaryota > Metazoa > Chordata > Aves > Passeriformes > Malaconotidae > Dryoscopus > Dryoscopus gambensis. Next base: position 467,945 of record WEIT01007820.1, on the reverse strand, counting down.
AGAAATCAGGGAAAGCTGAAGTAATCAATCCAATGCAGTACAGTATCAAGAGTTCCTCTTAGTCTGAGTGAAAGTTCTACAATTCATACACTGAATTAACCATCAGTATTTTCTAAATCACAAAGAAAATGTTTTTCATATGAGATTTTCGTATGAGATAAATGTTCACATGAGAGCAAAATACTCCCAAGTACACTAGGAAGGCTAAACAGAATTGCTTATTGTCTGAGATCTCAGAGCTCTTCCAGGCCTCCCTGCCACGCCAGCAGAGTGTAATAGATGTTACTCTTCTCTGAGTGTTGCATTTCGGTGTCTATCTGGCTGGTTTTAGAGTGCATTTCCAATTGTCCTTTTCACACTTACAGTCAGAAGATCCTGAAGACCATCACTGAATTCCTCTGAAAGCAAAGCTAAAAGAAAAAGAGGAAAGGGATGAAACACCTGCCTTTTGTTTTCAGTGTTTTTCTATTTCAAATAATATCAAAATATGTGAGAATCATTTGTTCCAAAGAAGAAGTAATGTAAATAATGAATTTTGTTCTACTTCAAGCTAGGGGACAATAGGATTACTGTGGAAAATTTGTCCCAGTTCTCTGTTTTTTCTTGAGTACCACTAACAAAAAATAAAAACATATTGGAATTTGTTTTTTCAATTTCAAATGCTTGAGAAGTTTTCACTCAGAAAACACAACACAAATGATAAAGCACGTGGATACACTGGCAACCTGTTTGAGTTTTAATGAGCATCATGTATATTTTTACAGGGGAGAAAGAAGTTCCTGTGTTTTTTTTCCAATATACCATTGCTTTAGTGGGAGTCAAATGTGAAATGAAACCATTGTGTTAACCGAAAGGATACCAAGATGATAGTGTTCTTCGGTTGTTCCCAGCACTAATACCCACTTGAAAGCAGTACGGAGACCTTATTTCCTTTTGGGGGGTTTATTTTAGCATTTGAAATATGGTAGATAGCATAATTGGACTTTAAATAGCTGATCCAAATTTATTTCACGGGACTGAGTCAAAACAAATACAAATTCAAGTTTGTCTAGTGCACCTAAAAACTGGCAGCACACACATTTCAGGACCTCACCAATTACAGCACTTTGCTTATTTCTGAAATAGTTGGCTGCATATTATTTCTATCTAAAACCTGGCCCCACACTTTCAGGCTTAGTTGCGGATTCATAAGTGTTTGTTCTATTATTCAATCATATTATAAAATGAACCACATTTTCCAATAGCTTCTTCATGTTCCCTACTTCATTTTTAATTGCGGCGTCTCTTCAAACATCAGTTCTCCCACAGGATTTGGTTTTGGACCACTTTTGCAAGCCACTAAAAATGATGAATTCTTGAAGTTTGCAATCTGAGCTCTCTTTAAGCCCACATACCAAATTCTTATTCAAAACCATGTCAAAGAAGCCAAAACCAACCATACCACTTCCTAGGTCTAAGTTGCATAACAAATAGGTCTGAACCCTCCCATAAAATAACAGAGGTCCCCTGGCCTACTGCATTTTTAACAAACAGAGAGTTATCTCAATATCCATGGTGCATTATCTTGCACCATGTAAAAATGGGCCTTTTGTCCATTGTATCTGGTTTTTTCTCTTGCATTTTAAATTATCTGATTTCCTGTGATCTGATGACATTATTTGTTACTCAAATACAGGAAAAACGATTTTGTGATGACTGACAGGGTAGTTTTCATCAGCTAAACCACCTTTTCATCTTTATTTTAATTTTTGAGTGTCCAAAACTGTCCAGATGCTGCTGGTTCTTCTCTCATAACCATATGCACTCTTAAAGACCCCTCTCTGCCCTGTGTTGCAACCTCTAAGACATCCCACACTCTCTCAGAGAAGTATATGGGTCTTTCAATGTGGTCCTAAAGAATTTACAGAAAAATCTCAGGCCAGTAATTCAGCTTTCTGAGGAAAAAGACAGATCATTATTACAAAGTCCACGTGTGAAGAGAACAATCAATCATCATTTTCTGGTGGAATGAAAAATAAATGCTGGTGAGGATGAGGTTGCTGCCATATGACTTATGGTGGCTGGGATCCAAGCAACCACCACATCTCAAGCAGGTCAAAAAGGACAGGAACCTCAGCTACATCTCCTATCACCATTCTGTTTGTAATTTCTTGTCGCACCACCAAAAATATCAAATTCTAATTTTTCTTCTCTTATATGTTGTAAAACACTGAGTGGAATTAGTTCTTTTACCTAAGTTCTCCTGAAAGGTTTTTGGTCTGGGGTTCTCCTGAAAGGTTTTTGTTCTGGGACCAAAGTACTGAGTTTGTCACTGGGTTGCATTTGAAAATTGACTCCAGGCTAAGATGCAAAGCCAGTCTCACGTGCTGCTGGAGGTGCAGCAGACAGAGATATGAGATAAGGAGCTGCAGCCTCTTCCAGTTGTCACCAACCACTGCTGGTCGAGGGTCCTGTAACCCGTTGAGCAGCATGTGGGGGCATGCAGGAAGCACTGAGGTGGTGGCAGTGCCGCCCACCTTCAGTGTCTTTGAGCCTACTGTGCTGCCCGTTTCTGGCTCCAGGTTCCTGCCATTATTCCTTCTGTGACATGCATGGAGCCCATGTTTCAGTGGCATCCCCTGCATCCAGGCTGGGGAGTACTTGTGAACACTTTAAGAAGAGAAACTGGGGAGATTTGCTGAAGCTCTGATAGCTATCTACCCTGGTCCATATGGCAAAGCAAAAGCAAGCTCAGTTTTTGCTGAGCAAACTGAGTTTGCAGTTCATGTTTCCATACAGCACTTGAAACCCTTAGTCCACATCTCCACCACTTTCCTACATTATCATTATAGGTTTCTCAAATTTCCCTTTTGTCACACGGTTGCTCACAAAGCTTATCTCCCTACAGCACAGATCATTCCTGGTTTTTTTAGGCCAGAAATCCTTAGATCTTCCAGGAAGGTCAGTCAGAGCAAGATGAGACTGTTTTGCTTTCACATCCAGTAAGAAGCCAGATGCATTTCTTCCTACACGGTAATGAAGAATGCTAATAGAAAGGCCTGGGCTAGATCCTTCTTTTTCCCGTTCAAAAGATCTCTTTTGGGATCTGTAGTCCACAAACACCAGGTGAATAAATGTGTCTATAATGCATGAATGAAACATCTCAGAATACTGAAAAAATCTATGTCCATTAATCTCAGAAGCAAGCAGATCCATTTGCATGGCTCCCTCAGCCAGGGATCTGTAGAGTCCCTTGGCTTGGGACGCTCATGGGAAAAGTTTGTAAATGGAAGAAGTACAAAGGAAAAGCAAGAAAACTGCTAAGTACAGAGAAACACAATTAAGGGTGGACCTACACTCTGGTTCAGCAGTTAGTTCATAAGCCTTTAATGTATATCCTCCTTTCAAGCCTCAGAAATCTTCACAATCTTCAGCATATTTATGATTCAATATCAGAGGAGTATTACAGCAACCTCCTTTTGGATGGCCAAAATGTTGATGATTGTTACAGGTTTGCATCTGGCAGAAAAAGTCATGCGTGCCTTGACATGACCATAAAAATTGGTTCTGGACCGAGTTTCTCCTGCAGAGTCCAGGTATGCAGCTGGAATATGCTGAATGCTGTATTTCACCATGCTACAAGAGTCAGTTATACTTTCTAAAGGAGGAGTGCTGGTATAAATTCTGCCAAGTCTTCTGGCTGCCTTCCCTACTCAATTCCTCCTGTCTGGCATAAGTGGTGAGATCTCAGCCAGGGCTTACGTTCATGAAAGTGGCGTATCACTCATCATCCATGTCAGAAACGACAGTGATGTAGGAACTGAAAGTCCTCAGTGAATTGGATGCACCAAAGCCAATATTCCTTCCTAATCTTTCATACAAATGTCTTCCTACAAAAGCTAAGCCAGAAACAACAGGATGTAAGTTAATTGGGGAATACAAATTATATAGGTCCCAGTTAATCTCCTCTCGCAAAAGAAAGACTGTAGCTGCAGACCATTATCACAGGTACTTTCCTAAGATTTCCTTATGTTTACAGATAGTCACAGTAATTCTATGTGAGCTCCCAAACACGGGTACAATGCCACACACTATAACGGACAGTATAAACTAGTGCTCAGTAAGATTGTTCTACCATGGAGTGCATCACACACAGCATCTGGGCTGTGTCCAGCTGGGCAGGGGACATGATCTTCCTGCTCTGCTCTGCTCTGCTCTGCATCTGGGGTGGCTTCACCTCGAGTCCTGGGTGCAGTTTTGGGCATCACATTATTAAAGAGACATTAAACTATTAGAGAGCATCCTGAGAAGGGCCAGGAGGATGGTGAAGTGTCTCAAGGGGAAGCCGTATGAGGGGCAGCTGAGGTCACTTTGTTCAGCCTAGAGAAGAGGAGACTGAGAGGAGACCACACTGTGATCTTCAGCATCCTCATCAGGTGAAGGTCAAGTACTGATGTCTTCACTCTTGTGACCAGTGACAGGACCCAAGGGAATTGCATGAAGTTGTATTATGGGGAGGTTTAAGTTAGATGTTCGAAGTTCTTTCATCCAGAGAGTGGTTGACCACTGGAACAGGCTCCCCAGGGAAGTTGTCACAGCATTGAGCCTGTCAGACTTCAAGAAGTGAATTCTCAGGGTGTTCTGTGCAGGAATTGAAGTCAATGATCCTAATGGGTCCCTTCCAACTTAGCATATTCTATGATTCTTTGCTTATTCACTTTTTAATTATCTACAGTGCAAAGTTCCTTATGAGTTCTGTGTATATATCTATATTTGGTTGAGAGTGTAGGAAATGAAATCAGGGAAGTGAATTCCAAATAGAGCCATTCTGCAGCTCTACAGAAGCACATTAAATTAACATTACAGTTAGTATCTGTAATTTTGATGCTTCTTAGCATCTAATAGACTGTCTTGCAGTGAGCTTTCTTTATATGAAGGTGGGGGGAGTGTTGTTTGCAATTTTTCAGGTTCTTTGAAAAGCCAGCAAAATCCTCTCCTCAATTACTCCATGTGGAATCATATTGACAGCACGGAGGGATCATTGGCAGGGCTGAAATTTCTACCCAGAGAAAGTAAGACCACACAGTCACCTTCTGGGTGGGCCAGCTTTCTAAGGCAGCATGAGACACAGTCTGAAAGTGAACTGCACAGATACTTTTTACATGGAGACAGAGCAAGTCTCGGCAACTGGGTGTAATTTTAAGTCTTCATGGTCATAGATCCTGTGTGCCAATTTACAAGGCTTTCCTTTCTTGTTTTTCTTTTCTCCCTTGACACTTTCATGACTTTTTTTCTTTATTCCCTCTAATCCTTTCTTATCACAAAGCTTCTTTTTCCCATCTTTCTGCATGGGAAGTCCAACACTCAAACATTATTCAGCATAACACTAAACTTACTATTCCCATCCACAGTTTCTCCTGTTTTTTCTTTTTCTGCCAGTTTCATTATTCTTTTCTTCTGTGCACATGAGCCTGGCTCTACACCCAGCCTCTCCAATCAGTTCTGTATCTAGTGAATCTGCTTTCCACCCACTCTTTTCATCACCTGGGGTCCTCGTTTCAATCTTCCCTTTCCTCCAACCAGTTCTCACAAACTGCCATTCCTAATCCTCTCCTTAGGCTACCCAGTCATCTCTCCCTAAGTCGCTCTTCATCCAGACTGACTTCTCATCTGCTCTGCTTTCTTTTGTAACTGCCTCTTCATTCCTAGAGTCTAAAGGTGACCTATGTCCTTGCACTCATCCTTCTCTATGGCTTTTCAAGTGGCCAGCAGAAGTTTCTTCATACCTGTCTTTGTTCTGTTCTGATCTTGTCAGTCTTACCAGCTTTTCATATAACTCATTCTTTCTTACTGATTTTAGGTTATGGTCTCCTTCCTTATCCAAAAAGTTTATCCTTTTATTTTCTTTTTGACAAAACCCACCAGCTCCCATGCTTTTCCAACTTAACCTCTTGGTCCTCTCTGGACATATATCTGAGATCCTGGTCTTTTCTTGCCTGGATTGAAGAGAGATGGTTTCTTTCTCTCTGTGGACCTGGCAGTGTGTGGGCATAGGAAGCACCAGTCACAAGCCATCTTGCTGCAACTTTTAAAAGCATCTGCAAGGAAATCCTGGGTTGGTAAGAATGCAGAAGGCATAAATTACTCTGTGGAGATAATGCAGTTGGCCTGCAAAAGGTAGCACATGCTCAGGACAGACAGAAATTTTGAGGAATTTATCTGCCAAACTCTACCATATTACTAAAGAGTAAGGTTTAAAACTCAGCCAAATATGGGCAAATGCTTATGCATCTGGCACCAGGAGATCTCCAGCCTGCCAACCTCCAAGTCAAAGCACGGAGTAGGTAGTGTTTCCAAAGAAGAATTCTTACAACCAATTCATTAACATTGGCAAAACAATGTCTTTTTTCATAATCTTTTTTCTGGGAAATAGCATAACCATTTTTGCTGAAACTTTCCAAAAAAAATCTAAACATAGGCAGACACTCAGCATAAAAAGTCACAAAGTTATAAATAACCAGAATAGGAATTTGTAATTAAAAGCATTGAACAAATTTCCAGTATTGGTTAGCATAGTATCGATAACAACCATTTTTACTACTGTAGCCCCAAAAATGCTGCTCAGGGACCACAGCTCCACCGTGTAAAATGTGTGCAAACATGGAACAGGGATATGTCTGCAATCTCGTGTTTCCAAAGAGTTTATAACCCAAATTTTAGACAACAGAACAGAAATAGATCGGGGGCGGGGGGGGGGGGGCAGAAAAACAATATGAAAATCCTTTTCAGTGCGGCTGGCAAATCATCCCAAGGTATCACCAGTCTGTATTTTCCCACTTTTCACAGGTATTTTGAAAACTAAGAGCTTTTATGGAAAGTGAGGCTTGATCAGAGGACAGTGATATTTACAGAGGTGGGGGCTCAGGGTAGGAAAAAGCATGGAGGAATTTAAGTGAAAGTAATCAGTCGTGCCGTGGATGTGTGGGCCAATGACATCCAGCCGTGAGAAATGGCCAGTAAGTAGAGGGACACTGGACTGGAAAACAAGCCAGTCAAGGATGGCACCCAAGGAGTCATCTTAATCTTTGGGATTTCCACAAGTGAGCATCCCTGTGACTAGAGGGTACTGTACGACTTAAGGACCATTATTTCCCTTTCCTTTCACTTTCTTGTGAGGGAATGGTCTGCTTCACTCTTGTGTGCATTGGAAGGATCCTGAAGATTTTTTTGTCCCCCAGGAGAGATTGGTTGGAGGTAAAATAAAACCCACCTATAGCTCTAATTGAAGTGTGAATTTGTGGGATAGAAGTGACCTTATCAGCTTGACTCCGAAGCCTGAAACTCTCCACCATCCTAAGCGATGCTGTTCGGCGGGGCTGTCGCGGAACCCGGGGACTCCGGGCGCTCAGCTCGGCCGTTCGCGGCGAGGGCCGGAGTCGGGGCGCTG
>WEIT01007820.1:436289-455652 GCA_013389985.1 Dryoscopus gambensis | reverse complement strand
TTGTAAGTCTAAATGCCAATAAGTAACTGCAAGGTACAGAGGAAAAAGCCCTTCAGGAATGATTTCTTTCCTGTACAGAAGAACACACAGCAAAACATTTATGTAAAAGGTTAGTCTGAAGGCAGTGGAAAGGCAGGAAACAACCATTTAAAAATATATATTTGGTAACGTTTATCTGTTGCAGAATGAATTTTGGACATTGCCTCTTCTTGAATAAACACTTGCTATGTGTTCACTTCAAAATATCCTGCAGTACATCTGAGTCTGTGTTGTTCATATCAATGGAGAAGGGAAAGCAAAAGAGAAAGGTAAAAGACATTTTGACTAATTCTAATGCTAAAGGTTAGACATTCAAGAAAACAGATATTTGCTTTTTTAATCTCCCCGAACTCTTACCTTTCCATGCAACTGAGATATAAACTAATTACTTAAGAATAGTAAGATAAAAATAACTTTTAGTAAACTGCATTTTCATTAAGTGGTTGGTTAGATATTGATGTTTAAACAACTGGAGAAAGAAAATCAATAATGAATGTAGCAGTTTGGAGGAAAGTCTTTAAAAATAGCATTTCTTTTTATGTCCATAGTGAAGGGGAAAAAAATCAGTGATATTATTACCTGTCCAAAATAGCCAACCTATAGCTAATTTCTTTCGTTTGATTAAATATGATCTTGAGCAAGTTATTTTTGCTCTATTTGATATGACATAGCTTTAAATCAGTATTTATAGAGTGTGACAGCCAAGAATTGGAGGTACTGATTAAAACCAGCAGCAACTAAGGCCCAGGAAACAGGGTGAACTATAAAGTGCACAGACCCACCGCACAAGCTGTACAGCACAGTATTATCCTACAGACCTGAAAAATAACTGAGACCTGCAGATTATTTGCAACAGTTTAATGCAAAGACTCATGCAACCAGAACAAATGTTTCTTTAGTGTTATGAAAATTGGGATATAGGTTTCTTGAAACCCACCTGACATCCATGAGTCTGTTCCTCATGCCCACCCTTCATTACCCACTGAATCCAGGCTCTCACCTGTGTTGGTCTTAGCCATTAATTTTCTCCAGTCAAGCATACAAAACCTGCAGGCCCTAGTTTGGATATGCTTTAACTCAAGATGGATTTAACACAGAGAAGAACCTGGTAATATAGTTCTAGAGACTGGGAAAATCCTAATGTGTCTCAACAGATAACAAACTTGGACACTCAAAGAATGCAAAGCCAGGCAGGTTATAGTGATATATGTTGTACTTTGTTGTCCGTCCTAATCTGGGTTAACCTAGATTCTCAAAGCGAAGTATCTGTCACACAAGCAAGAGCTATTACTCACTCTCATCTTCTGCCTGAAAATCATGCATTGTGAAACACTGCAAGAAAGGACTATGTTAGGGGATTTGATTCTCAAAAAAAATACAGATTTGAAGTCTATATATTTGTAGCTGTGACCTAACAAACCTATAACTTGCCAGATAGAAGTTTGTTATAACAATTTGGTCCCTAGCAGAGTCATAACTTCCAGGTAAAAATATTTAGTAACAAATATTTTCTTGGCAAAATCAAAGCATTTTATGGTAAAAATAACAACTTCATGAAAAAATAGAATTGTTTTTCTACTGAGCAAAAATGAAAATGAAATATTTGGTTTCAGGTTTGCTTGGATAAAATTGTTTTGTTAACCAACAGCATGTTCCAGCATCCGTGCTCAGGACTCACAGCTGCTGACGTGCAGGCAGTAGTTCTGGTCATGGATGCCAGAACTCTGTCCCAGAGCAGAAGGGAGGTATTTAATTCCACAGAGGAAGCACAGTGTTGCACATGATGTTCCCGTTGTTATTCCTGTTGTGTAGCTTGTGGTCTCTCCACCTCCTTCCTCCTCTATCCCATGCTGTCAATCCTATTCTGGGATTTTGGGCTCTTCCCAGCCCAAGTGCCCAAACAACGCCCTTGGGTTTCTGAATTCCTCCCAGTGAATGGGTCTGTCCTTGCCAGTTTGCATCCAAATCCCCTGATCTTTCTATCCTGTTTACTTACCCCCGGTTTTAATCTAACATTTTTTCTCTTGCTCAATTTCCTGCTTGTACTTCTCCTCTTTCCTTGGCTGGTGCTCTATTCAGTGCCTTCTGGGCATAGTTATTTCCTCATTCTGTTGACAAATCCTGCAGCCATCTTTGTGCCATTGGAGAGCTTCATCCCTTTCACGCACATGCCTTCTTTCAGGTCATCACTATGCACTGGAGGCAGTCTAGCTGGCAATACTAATCCTGAGTAACAGAAGCTGGGATTCAGTCTGTCAGAACTTACAGGACAGAAGAGTCTTAAAGAGAGACCTGACAATAGGAAAGGGAAAGACTGGAGGACAAAATATCTCTTGAAAATAGAGAGGAGAAAAAATGGAAAAACAGTAGTGAGAGAATAATCAGTTTCAAACTAACTTTGAAACTGTGGCATGAAAATCTAAAGTAAAAAAATAATACAGCTTTAACCTTCTAAATTCAAAAATGACAAGACACTTTCTACTGCGGGTCCAGTTGGTCTTTAGGATGTACACTCCTTTAATCAGCTGGAGAGTCCCCGTCTTTGGAAGACATTAGAGATTTCTGAAGGTCTTTCTGGGCTCACATAAAATCACTGTTGCCAAAATAATATCTCACATACACAACTACTGTCAGCACAAGAATTTTCAGCCTGCAGCAAATGTGTAAAATTTAATCTAGTTTAACCCTCTGCACTGAGGCTGACCTAATTCCAGTGGCTATGCATTTGTGGTGGGTTAAAATGCACACACAGCTGCTGTGATGAGGATGACATGGAGTGCATCACCCCATGATATACCATTTCCGTGGGTGTGTTTCAGAAAATCTACAGGCACCTTGTCCAGGCCTTCTAGACTCAATGGTAATTTTTTCCTTCATGTGACTGGTCCTCAGGATCAGTCCTGCAATGACAAAAGAGGTACTTTCTGTCTAATTATCCCCTTGCCAAAATACTTAATATCTTCTTATTGCAAATGTGAAATCACTGGGATGGGAGATTGCTTCCAGTGCTAAGGCGATTGATATCACTAAGTGACTTCTGCACACTTGTGCTCTGGAAGCACTGTGCTGTCGATACAGGTCAATAACAGACTTATCACAAAATAAATAAATGATATGTGCCCGTGGTAAGCTGCAGCTCCAGTCTAAGTAGAGCAAGTAATTACAGAGGAAAACAATTTCTCCTTCAGATGGCTTTTAAGAGCATGAAGGATAAGTCACCTCTGGCACTGCTGATTTAGTAGGAATCTGGTGGACCTCAGTAGAGGAGAGGTATTATCCCTCCTGCCTCTGGGTTGGTGGTAGAATTTTAACAAGGAGTTCCTAAGAGACCCCTCAAAGCACATCACTGCGTGTAATTCTTTAGCTCAGCTGCACCTGAGGTCTTGGATTTTCTGGACAGGTTGTGCTTCTGCAGTGACTATAAAAAATAGAGACCAGGCTCAACCGCAAATCTCCAGAGGAAGTCCAGATGGCTATTGTAAAAATGCAATCAAAAAAGGCCTCTGGCCTTGATGATTTGTAGACTGATTTTAATAAGAATTATCAGAGAATTTTCTCTCCCAAACTGTGAGAGGATTTTTCAGTACTAAAATAACAATCTGTCACTCAACTAAAATTTGTTTAGCCACAAACTACAGGGATCTTGGATGGTGAAGGATAGAAAGTGTCACTGACAACCCAATTTGTCAATTTTATTCTTTGGTTTGGTTTATCCTCTATCTTTTCTCTAACATCTTTTAAAATATCTGACTAAATATTACAATAGTTTTGGGAAGGTTAGAGGAAGAATAAATTTAACTAGATTTGAGGAAGTCAGGGTCTGAGCAATTAACACTTCAGTCGTGGTTGGCCAAAGATACAATTTCAAAAATCTTAGCAGGTGCAAAGTGGTGCTACATGGGAGGTGGTAAAATGTCTTTGTTGCAATATTACAGTGTCTGAACACTTCCTAATTAACATACAGGTAACATCTGGAGGATATCAAGTAACAAGTGTTGACATATATTTTGAGAAAAAGTTGCTCAAGAGATTATTTTCTAATGTTTGAGCACACTTTGGCCATCAAGGAACACTCTTAACCAAAAGAAAAGGATTAAAAATTAATGTCTTATCTTTCACAATGTAAAATTAAACCGTGACACTCATTTTTACAAAATATTGAGGTCAAGAGTTTAGCAGCATTAAAATAAACAATATATCTTACAAGGATAATACTTAATCAAATGGGGTGGAAAAAAATTTGGGTAATACACAACCTCCCTGCTGCAGGCACAGACATCTCCTAATTAATAGTAAGACAAATACTCCTCTTGGTAGGTTATCCTGTAAGTGTTCACCACTGAGATTCCTGTTGCCCTCTCCCTCTGCCAAGAACAAACTCCCTGAGAAAATGACCACGCCAGCAAACCACCAGTGCAAGCCCAGGTCCCGCGTACTTGAAAGGACTTCGCCTAAAGAAGGGCCCATCAAAATTACTGTGACTTTAAGAGAAGAACACTGTCTCAAGCATGACCAGGAAATTACCTCCAGTTCTTGTATGGCCTGTTTTGTCTAAAAAACTGACAATTTATTCTAAACAGGACCAAATGGGTAGCCACTGGTAGGGGATGGGATAAACACTGCAAGGGATCTTGCCTGCGTAAGGGGGCTAGGACAGAAAGAGAGACAGAGTACTCAGGTCTATGAAGTGTTAATTGACACACACACAGAGACAATTGTTCTTTAGCTTCTTCCACTGTCACCCGTAAGAAATTTGAGGTCATCAGAAAAGGCAGTGTTCTACTCCAGATTGTCATAAAACATTCTTTCTATGGGAACAAAATTTAAAGCAATTATCTGTGAAATTTTATATACAGAAAGCATTGTGCAAAGTCTTTGGACTCCCAACAAATAATGGTACAGGAAGGAGAGAACAGTCACAATACATAAAATTGTGCTTTTGTTACAAGCATCTTCTTCTGAAAACCAAAATAGCTGACCAAAACATAATTTACTCAGGCATAAAAAAAATGAGACAAAATTTAAAATGGAAAATTCCATGAAATATTTCCCTGAGCTCTGTGCACAGTTATGCTCCCAGGTAGGGGGACTAGTAATGAAGACTACAAACAAAAGAACGTGCTGAGTGGGAGGCATCGAGTCAGTCTGTGAGGCCTGGTCTCATTTGTTACTGTTGATCCACTGACTTCTCACATGAATACAACTCCTCCCCAATGCCCAGGATCCTATGGTGCCTCTAATTTACTTGAACTCCAGTTTCATATTTCCCCTATGACAACACCATTATAACAAATCCCAGGGATTGCAGTTTTAGCACAAGGCTCACTGTGGAGCTGCCTGGGAGATGAAATTGCAACAAGTAGCACAGGAAGCTTCATTGAAAGATGAGGCACTCCACATGAGAATAAAAGCAAGGCCAGTAGCTACAGCTCCGAGGAGGACATTCAATGGGCCTCAGTGCATTATATTTGAGGGTGTTAAATTGGTTGCCAAGTGGGTTAAGAGAGAAATTCCCCTCTCCCATTCAGTACGGCAGACGTGGAAGAATGAAGCAGCTGCCTACAAAAGACTGCTTTTCTCTGAAGCCTTCAGCACTGCCCATGAGAAAGGTGGGGGCCAGGGCGTGTGGGCTTGCTGCAGTGTTCGGTGCCATCTAGTCCCAAGTTCAGAGGAAACGCATCTGCCTCTTCAGGATGTGCAGGTTTTGAGTGACATCCACCAGCTCCATGCAGGTATCTGAGATGCTTCACTGAAGACCCCTTAACCCTGATGTTCAGGCACCCAGATTGAGCCCTGAGCTCCATTGACTGAAATAGGAGTTCAGACACCTAAATTTAGATGAAAATGTCACTGTCTAGAGATGCAACTGGAACCTGTAATGTGTTATCCGTGGCTGAGTGTTGACTGCTCTGTGATTAAAGGATATATGATGGTAACATAGTAAGTCCTTGCAAACCAGAGTGCAGGATCTCAAATATCCTCACATTTTTGTGAGGAGGAACTGCAAATATTTGGTCTGTAAATGAGATTCTGGAAAAAGAAATTACAGTGCTGCTAAATATATCCTTTGAATCTTATCCTGTGAATCTCAGAAGACCTGAGTTGGCAGTGTTTTCTCAGTCAGAATTTCCTCTGCTGTTCAGGGGATGATGGACTGTGGCTGCAAGTACCATTGTGGGCAGAGTGGGAAGGAGAGGTGAGCTCTTCCCATAGGCATGGAGCAAATGCAATGAGCATGACACTCCATCCATGCAATTATCTGGGCCTCTGTGCCCCTTTTAGTCAAGGGGAATCTGCTCTCACCTTCCCATGCTGCAGAGCCAATTTTTTTCTGCATCCTCTTCACCATTTACTGGAGTACAAGGAATTGGAATACATTAACCTCTGTGCTCATACAAGGGAGGAGGAAAGACTCGCTTCCTTCCTCCTGGCTGCACAGGTCCAATGACATCCTCACCCTAGGGTGCTGTCCTGGCTTGAGTAAAGCCTGAAAAAGCACGGACAGATCTGACTCAAACTACCACTACTTGAAACAACTTTTTTTTAAAGGGTTAATAAGCAGTGTGAAAATCCCATATCAAAGACATAAGGCTATACATGTGGAATAATGCAGAATATTTCATTTTCAGATGGATTTGCTCCATTCTATTTAAATTCTGTGACCTTCAGGGAATCAAGTTAGTTCTAGCTTTTAGCTTATAGATTTTGCATTGGTCTTCAAGGTTAACTTCTTGCTTGATTAGACACAGGCAAATGCTTGCAGCTGCAGTACCACAGTGGAAATGTAGCCCTATACTGTATTTACTCAGAAATGTCAAGAACCTAGTAGATATTTACAAAGAATGCATTTTGTCTTCCATTAGCAGCATTAAAGTAAATTTGGTACTGTTTTGTTTTCATGTTGCACAACATAAAAATGTCATAAAGTGAAACACATGAGATGATTTGAAGATGGCCATCCTTATTTACACAGAGAGTACCATTCTGTTGTTAATTCATTATCACTATCATCACAGAAACAGCAAATGAAAGTTCAAGCAATTTGGAAAAAAATTTGCCTGCTAAAGGAGCCATGCAAACCCTCCTGGTAACACTGTAAATGGATGCTAAAAATTCCAGGAGGTTGAACAAAGTAAAATTCATATTATGTAGCACACAAGAATAAAAGAAAATAAACCAAATACACGGGAGAAAGTCAGGTTCAAAAAACCCAGCAGTGTTGTGTTTGCCCCTGATTAGTTGCTTAAGATACACCAGTGCCAGCAGAAGCTGGTCTGTCCAGACAGCTGCCTGTGCCAGTGTCTGCACAGTCTTGAAGGGACATGTACATGTCCTTTGGCCACCTAATAACTGCCATGGTTTGTGAGACACCTTTTGCAAATGGAGTGTCAGACACAAGTCTGCACCTCCTAAGATTATGAGGTGATCCAGCTGAGACCTGCTGCACCTGAAGCTGGCTGCTCCCCGGGGTTGCCAAAGCTGAAGGCAATCTCAGGTCCAGCTTAAGAAAGTATATGCTCAAGACTGTTTTCAGGCTGCCTCAGATATCATTTGCCTTGGTAGCAGACTGTGACAGGGCTCTCTCCTCTAGGAGGGGGCCATTGCTGTGTCTGCTGATGGGCAGTGACAAGAAGCCAGGCCAGAAGAGATACGTGAAGGTGTCAGGCCAGGCACCGAATACCACCCATGGGGAGGCAGGGCAGCCCTCAAAGAGGCTCTAGTATGGCCCTGGGAGGTATCCTTAGCTTGCCCCAGAGACATTTCCCAAGGCCTTGCCTATGAATTGGCCTCCACTGTAGACACATGTCAGCATTTCCAGGGAAATACTGCTGTTATGCAGCTGTTTCATGCTCCCAGCTCCAGTGCGAGCATCAGCTTCAAGTCAGACCTTTGCCTTACAATGATTGGCTTACAAATATTACTGACTTTATATCTGAGTGAAGAGAAACAAATTTAGTTTGCAAAGTAAACACCTTTGAAATGACCTTGGCTAGTACACGGCTGTTATGCATCAGTCTGAAATGAGCTTGACAAGAGAATACACATTGGCTGCTTCTTTTGATGCACAGTTCAAGTGCAGACTTGAGAGCTTACTGACTGGGAACATTCAGATATGGATCAGGGAAAGAATGTTTTCACAAGTAGCTTCCTCCTCCACCTTTTATTTACTTCCTTTAGTATGATTTCCAGATATTTCCCCAAGACATTGGCAATAGAAGTTGCTACATGGCAAAGAAATTCTATTTAGGGTCTTTACAAATTACTCTAGACATATATTCAAAAGATTTTTTGATGCTACAGGAACACTGCTATTTTTCTTCACTTACTAAGTCAGGATTCAACCAGCTTTTTTATTTTTAGGAGTTGCCAGTGCAAACTAGAATAAAAAAATACAATTTAATACCTTGGTACTTGAAGACATCTGATCTTTCAGCATTATGACTAAGGTATATAGTGTGCTGAAATTTCAGCAAGATAGATAAAGAATACTCTTTGTAGGGAAGGTCCTAAAATTGTCATCAGAATTACAACAGCCCTCATAGCTATCTGTGTGGGAGTGCAAAGGATCTTCAGACTCACTCCTTTTCTTGAGGAAGATAAGGAAGGAAAGCTAGAGGTCCAGTGTGGCGTGGCTGTCCAGAAAATATCTGTAGCTCAAAATTGTCTGCAAGTGTCAGAGGGACCAAATAATATGCTTTTGATACCAGATCTGAGACTGTCTTGTGCCCATTGGAGGTGGTCATCAGTGGGGTTAGGTAGGCTGTAGGCTCTGAGATGTGAAGTACATGGCTTTCCTAAGACTTGTTCTGCCACTGTCTGTAGACACGCTCGGTGTAACCGTTCCCTTCTCTTTGTACTTCTTTGTCCAACAATGCCCTTCTCATCTCTAAAGATATGAGTATCTCTCAACTGTGGTGATTGATGGATTTCTCCCCATTCTGGGGACTGAAGGTCTACTAGATCAGATCCACCCTTGCAAGAGCCCAAGGAGCACAGGCTGCTCCAGAGCAGGTTGCAGCGCAAATGCAACCTGGTTACATTGTACCCTGGAAAAGGTTAAGCACAGGTGACTTAGTGTTGTTTCTGGGCTTCTGTAGCCAGCACTGGTCTCTTCACAATGCCCAGGAAAGGTAAACCTGCCTACATTATATCGCTGTGCTGTTCTTGGTGGTGGGGTCAGTTTGTGCTCTGCTGACAGCTGACAGCATGAATGGGGCCCTGACTGGGAGGGAGTGTTTGGACAAACTCCTGTAGGGTTGGCTGGGCCTCATGGCACTACATTTGCTGAGCAAAACATACAGTCCTGTCGCTGAACTGCAGCAGGAATTAGTCCTCTGGAGCACCATGAAGATCCAGAGGAAGAAATACACCACAGCCCCGTGTGATGTGGAGGCTCCTCCCACTGGGCTGTACTTACCATTCCCTGTGGAAACACCATCTCCCCGTCACAGAGGGTTGGCTTCTCCTCTGAGCAGCTGTCATATGCAAAGAACAGCCACCTTCCTCATGCCTGCCCATGACTCCCCTCTGGAAGCAGTATCATACACAGTAGTTTGCAAACAAATAAATTAAATCATCCTTTCATTGTAATCTATGACAACTGTGTTGAGCATGACAGTATTGTCGGTAAAGCAAACCAGCAGCTTCCTTTCTTAGAGCTGTCTTAAATGATGGACAGGTGTTTTTAACCAGCATCAGCACAAGCTCATGCCACCATTCAAAACTGAGGGACATTCAAAATACGAACATGTGTGTTGATGATCTTGAAGAAGAAATGTCTGAAGTAAAGTGAGGACTAGGAGTAAAAAAGCTCAAAGTGATACAGTATCGATAAGGAAGTCCAGGCACAGAGTCAGGGTTAAATGCTTGGGTTAGTGAAAAGCCTAAAGAAGGACCAAGATTTAGGGCTAAAAGCTAGCAAAAAAGGAACACAAGAGACACTACGTCATTTAATCCTTTTGAGAAAAGAAGCAGGGTTCTAAGATCAACAGATAAAATTTGCCAGTGAGAATATTTCATGGCATTGCCTAAGCCATGGACACACAACTGATTCTGGCACTGGCTTGCAGTTGGTGGCCTATCATGTGCATTTCCTGGATGGCCCAATCTACTGATTTTGTGCCAGGGAGCTCAACTGCGTCTTGTTTAAAACATGGCACGCAGCTCTTAGATCCAAGTGATTACTGGCTGATTCATATAAATGTTAATATGAATACAGAGGTGAGGACTTTCCTTTTCCCAACAGAAGACTGCAAAATAGATCATAGATGCTAATGTTGATGTCTTGGAAATGAAAGCTAAAGTAAACTGTAAATGAGACTTACGTAAATGGCTCCAATAATTTTGTCTTGAAAAGAACTCAAACTCTTAGCATCAGCCAGCTGGCATATTCAAAGTCTGTAAATATTAAAAGTTTTCTTTGGCAAGAATACCAAAATATTACTGGTACCTCTGGCATGTAATTCAAATAAAAATGAAGTTAACTGTAAATGTTAACAAACCTTAAATAGTCCTGATATCTACTAAATGGAGAGCTTCATTATGGCAGGCTGACATGGGCTCAAGTAGTGCTTGAACAACAAGGACTATTGGGTGATTCCTGGTAGGTGCATGAAGTGTTTAATGAGGGTTTTCTTAGACAACTTGGTACCTTTCCTTTGATGTGGCTGGCTCTGCAGTGATAACCCCCTCCCCTCTGGCTCCTTCTGCAGCAAGCCCCAGGCTGGACTGCTGCACCTACTAATTAGGTTTTCTTCTGTCTGGTCCTTGATGTTTGAGACATCCTGAGCCTTTATCATAAGACTAAAAAGCACATGTGCCCTTCGGAGAAGGTCAACCCAGCAGCACATGTTGAATGCTGATGCTGTGGATGCACCAAGGATTTCTGGATGTGCAATGGCCCTTGATGGACATGTCCAGCCTGAGCGCTTTGTGCAACTGCTTAATGCACAGGAAGAGGCCCAGACATTCGGGGAAGAATTTCCACACAAATTGGAAATCTTGTACAAATATAGCAGTTGCCAAATTATGTGTGGAGAAGATTTGCGGAAGATGATTCTGGAGGAGGTTGACTATCCAGCAGCCTTATCTGTTCCTGATTCCTGGAAAACATGTCTCTTGCAGCCAAGGGTGTTGTGCTTGTTACCTTTGCTTGTAATGATTAAGCCTGGTATGTTTGCAAAGATGGCAGTTTGTCCATTACTGCACAGGTCATTTCTCTAGTCTGAGGTTAAGAACAAGCCTCAAAACACTGCTTGGTGCTTGCTTCCCAAAGACCCCTGGCAGTGCGAAGGAAAAACAGAAAATCTGATGGCTGCTGGCAGCCTGGGCTGTGATGTGTATTTCTTTATCAGCCCCAAATCTGTCTGAGCTGCATGAACAGGGGTTTGAGTCCATGCTAAGGCACTGTGTGTTCCCAGTTTCCTCATCCTTCTCCTCCCCTCAGCCCTCCAGAAGGGTAAAAGGGAGAAAACTTGTGGGTCAAGATAAAGACAGTTTAATTTGGTAAAGCCAAAACCACGTGCAAAAGCAAAGCAATACAAGGAAGTGATTCACCACTTCCCATGGACACGCAGGTGTTCAGCCATCCTTAGGAAAGCAGGTCTCCATCATGTGTAATGGTGACTTTGGAAGACAAACACCACTACTCTGAACATCTTTCCCTTCCTTCTTCCCCTAGCTTTAAATGCTGAATAGGACGCTGTATGATTTGGAATGTCCCTTGGCTCAGTTTGGATCAGCTATCTGGGCTGTGTCCCCTCCCAACTCCTTCTGCCCCCTCAGCCTCTTCACTGGTGGGGTGGCATGAGAGGCAGAAAAGGTCTCATGCTGTGTAAGCCCTGCTCGGCAGTGACAAAAACATCCCTGAACTGTCAACACCGTTTTCAGCACAAATCCAAAGCACAGCCTCATACCAGCTACTATGAAGGAAATCAACTCTATCCCTGAAACTCTCTCCCCTCTGGGCGCCCCCAGCTCGTCGGGCCAGCCCAGTCTTGGGGGGCTGCAGAGGGGAGATGTTTCAGAAACCAGGCGAGAGATTCACAGAGGCTCAGTTTCCTTATGTTTATTCTCAGGGATGGAGGAGGAAAAAGAGGAAGAACAATGGCGGAGCCGGGTTTTGTCTGGGGTTCGGTAGGTGTGGGTTCTTGGCCCCGGGCCAATGGGATACAGAAAGGAAGGAAGGGTCAGGCTAACACAGTTACAGCTTGTAGGGGTCTCTTGGGAGGATCATACCATTCCCCAGGGAAATGCAACATATCCCTGCCAAAACCAGAACAGTCTGGAACTGAGAACCATCAAACTAACAAAAGCATGGAGATGCCCCTCTGCTAGTAAGCCCAGAGACTGCGGCACTGTGGCTCATTGCATATGCTCCAACACATGAACAGCTGCATCTGTGCAGCAACCTGGCAAATCCAGCAGAGCTCTCCATGGCACAGCACTAAGCCTGGGAAGACCAAGACCGGCAGGATTTGTAATTTAATTTTTACAGCTCTGTGGTATGGAATGATGAATCTAGCAGAAATTACAATATGGTATTGTTGAAAAATCAAAAGAATAATGCCCATGAAGCAGAAAGAATACCTTGTCAGGCACAATTATTTTTGGATAAAAAGCAATAGGAGTTGGTGTAAGAAGTAGACTTTCATTTTCCCTGTCTTTTCAAGTATCAACTTGGCAAAGGTTTTATATATATATATATATGTATGTATGTATATATATATATATATAAAATATATGTTTTATATTATTTATATAATATTATATATATATTAGGAATATATAATGCAATATTCCATGGTTACGTAGAAGGACAACCTGTGTAGTATGGCATCATATTTTTCAAGGCTATCTAATGAAAGAAGCCAAAAGTGTGTCTAGATTATTTTTCTGCAAGTGAGTAATGTGGAAGATAATAAAATATTTATGTTATATAACTGGAACCCTCTGGTTATGATTTATTTTTGGAAATGTTTAAAAAAAAGCACCAGGGTTTCTCTGAAATGAGCATTTACTAACTTATTTGGGAAATGCAATGTGGGTTTAGCAGAAGCGATGAAAAAAGCAGCAGACTGAAGTATCAAGTGGAGTGCTCTGGAGTTCTGTTGCATTGTACTTGCTGCAAGCGCCTGCCACATGGAGGATTATGTGCTTACCACATTTTTCAGGAGGGCAGTTTTTCTCTGTTTCCCCACACAAATGTGTGTCTCACGTATGCTTCTAAGGCTTTTAACTGAGATAGAGTGTGTTTCCACCCTGAATTACCAGTAAGTAGTTAATATTCTGCCAGGGAACAATACAAGAGAGGAGAACAGCTCCAAGCACACTGGTGATGCCCACACTTTCCAAACAGGGTTGGAGGCTGATTTTGCTGAACTATTGCAAATGAGGAGGTGCAGGATCACCTGCTGCTGGTGATGTTGAAGTGCTTGTCTCTCCCACTGTTAACACTCTGAGTGCAAAATAGGTTTTGAAATGTTCTCTGATAACACCACATCATCACAGGCATACTTGGCCTTTTCCAAAATGATGCAAAAATACCACAGAATGATACACACAATGTTCCTGACATACCGCCTGGATATTTCATTGCCTCATTGCTACACTTATACTACACCATGCCATTACCTACATCCTGATAGGGTATTATCCTAGGTAAGGGCTCAGGCATCCTGCTGATAAATTTGACAAGTGAACAGATGCAGAAAAAAACAAACCAAATCAAACCAAACCAAACCAAACCAAACCAAACCAACAAAACAAAACAAAACCAAAAAACCCAACCAAACAAAAAAAAAGAAAAACAAAAACAAAACCAACACCAANACAAAACAAACAAACAAAAAAAAGCCAACAAAAAACCAACAAAACAAAACAAAACCAAAAAACCCAACCAAACAAAAAAAAACAAAAACAAAAACAAAACCAACACCAATTAGTGGAGAAAAGGTTGGCAGAGAGCCTGAGCCTCAAAATTGCAACTCTGTTGGTGATCAGGTGAGGGAGAATGGACTCACACACACAGGCTTGTGTCATGTTACTGATCTTATTTACTCAGTTAACAGTACTGAAATCAAAACAGCCTAATTATTTATTACGAAAAGGCATGTGAGACTCAATGGTTTTTCAGCACTGGCAGGATTTTTTTCACCCCTACTTTATCAGCTGTTTGTCTGAGGGCTGCTTGCACCAGCCTGTGACAGGCCACACTGGCACTGGTCAATGGGAAACCCAGATTTTGCATCTTCTCTGGCCAAATCTGTCATGCTGGTCACTGATAGCCAGGCTATGCAGAGCTGCTGTTAGGGATAAAACTGGATAATTGTGAATGGACAGGGATTGTTGGTGACTGCTCAAGATTTATATTAGGTGTTTTCCCCATACATCTGTGAAGTGTGTTCCCCAAAGCTGCTGGAAACAATGTGGTTCCTTCCACAGGTCCTGTGTTAGAATTCAAAGTAGGGGGAAGATGAGTGGTTGGGACAGGAGGTTTTTACAGAGCCTTACACAGTTTGTGCTCACTGTCATCTGGAGAAGGTGCTGTTGATTTTCTGCTTATTCTCTGAGATCTCTGAGAAGGAAAAGTATCTGCTGTAACCCATTGTTACACAAGCAACAGAATAAAAAGTAAACACCAGCTTGGATCAGGACAGTACTAGGTTTTCTGAGCCCATTAGGAGCAGTAAGCTCAGTTATCAATATCTGCAAAATATTATAAGAGATGAAACTCAGAAAATTCTGCCCCTGGCTGTTGGCAGATGGGGGGTGTGTGGCAGTAGAGGGACAGAGACAGGACAGGGATAAGCCATCAACCACTCTGCTGATGGGAGCCATCAACCCACATACCCTCACTTCTGTGCAGTCACTTACTACACTCTCTGTGGCAATGTCCCATGCAAATGTTTCAAAGTCTGGTATTTGACCAGCACAGGAGTACAGGGAAGAATAGAAAATTCTTACTAACATATCAGGATGTCACAAATCATGCAACTATTTAAAAGTTGAGGGGGGCACAAGCTGCAAAAGTGATTAGTAGCATACAGAGTAGGAGGATATTTAACTGTTAGACTCAGCTTTCCATACAGTACAAAGGCTGATAGACATCTGTGTGGCCATGGATATGTTGTTTTCTGATGAGGATATCAGTATTTGAAGAAAGATTAAGGAAACGTGTGATGGCAAGATCCTGCTTTACATCTGCTACTACAATTCGGGGCAGCTAAGGAGAGAAGACAGAGCCCCGCTCTATCCAAATACATAGTGCACCATGTGAAGGAAACATATACTTAATTGGCAGGTAAGAGACGGCTTGAAAAATTCCCAAACAGCCAAATTTACTTCTAAAATTTCCAAACAGTACAAAATCAGAACAGCCTGATGTTCAGCAAAGGCATGCTCTGTCCTTTCCCCAGCTTTCTGCCCATCCTCAGTACTTTCCATTTAAGACCATTCGCATCCCAGTTGAGCCAGGGCTGTATTCCTGTACCAGCGGTGTGCCAATGTATGGCTTGAGCTTTACACAATTAAAAGTTTAAGAGGCTTGTGATACAGAAGGTAAGTTCCTAAATCAAATAAAAATATTCTCAATTTGCTTCAGACTCTAGAATAATTTGTTCCAAATTTCCTGCTGTCCATTGGTCCAATTTACACAAACTCACAGTTAATTAGCTGCAGAGCTTCTTTTAAATTTGCAAAAGCCATCATTCTCTGTGATAGCTTGATGCTATGCCCAACTCCCTCTGAATAGACTTTAATGGCACAGTAACCATGGTTACAGTATATAAAATATGCAGTCATGAAATGGGGAAATGTAACAGTGTAATATAATTTTCTCTGGAAAATAAAGGGGTTTGGCATATTTGTGTTAATTAGGACATCACATTAAGTATTTCATGTTTGCATTCTTTATGAAAATAAAAGTCATAACAGACGAAGTGCTTTTGAATTCTATTCAGTGGCATACAGTACCATTGGGAAAGCATTTTCCCCGATAAAATGGGACATTTTAATTGGACATCTCCAAGTGCCACTCTGGTAAATTGAAGTTATAGCATGTTGCAAACAAGCTGAGAGATCCACTGCAACTGGAGCAGCCATATGTCACACAGCTCAGGCTTTTAATCTGAGCGGCCACTGGGAGGAAGCAGCTAAACCCCTCGCCTGCATAGCTCAGCAGGTAACAGGGGAAATCCGTGGAGCAGGACAGCAAACCAACACTGGCTGCATTGTGTTTTCAGGCATTTTTCCTTCCTGATGCTATTTGTTATTACATCTGCTTAACTGGTATAAAACAATCTATAGCACATGAATTAAGCCTGCTGCTAAATGATACTCTGAATATTTTGTGAAAGCTGCAGCCCCCTCCATCAGTTTCATGTATCTCACCACTCTCTTGCATGGGGTTGAGGATCCTGAGATCTCTCTTCTGACAATATGCCTCTCTGCAGCAGACTTCATTGTATTGGTTGGCTGGAATATGATCCACAGCATTTTATCCATCCAACTTACACCTTCAACATCGCTACTTTGGTGGTTTATTAGGAAAAGGGGGAAGGATGGCCATCTCAAGGCAAAGGGAGAGGCAAAACACAACCCTGCTCTAACTTTTGCTCTATCCACATTTCATGTTAACATATCCATGAAAAATGCAACAGGTTGGGTGCATCCTCCAGCTCTAGTTTGGAATTGCAGAGATAATTTGAACCAACTTAGCTGGTTAGCAGTGACTGAAACTCAAAAGCTTACTTACAAAGTAGATGCTACCTGTTGTTCTGTCCTCTCCAGGGGACAGCTTCAGACTGGTCCTGACAAGCCCATCTGCTTAGTTGTCTTTACAGCAGTGATGCCATAATGAGTGGCAAATGGCCTTGAAGTGACAGTTTTTAAGAATACAAAAGCAGTTACTTTATTTTCTCTTGAGTCATTCATCAAATGACGTTAGATGACGAATGTATTTATATAACCTGGTGTCTTCATGACAAACTGATGTTCAAGAGAAAAGATTAAATTAATTGAAAAACATTGATTATGAACAGGTCATTTAGCTCTAGCCTCAAGCAAACCACCTCCTTATGAGCTAGGCACAGAAAGATGCTCTGAGTTCAGCTGTACCTCTTGTTCTCCCAGCTGCAGCCCAGTGAAGGAATCACAAAGGAAGGAAGATTAAGCTTAGAAAATATAAAAGGATGAAAGGTTGGTGAAAACCCTTCAGCTCCATTTAGGTCAGGCTGGCATTCAGCAACTACTTCTGTCCAATTAGGCAACTGGAGCGAATCCGCTTTTTGTCCCCATATCTTGTGCAACCTTGTTGCAGAAACAGAAGTGGACGATAACATTTTTTATTTCAGTTTCAAAATACAGATATAATAAGATTCCATTTAGGGAAATGAGACTAGGTTTTTTGTTTTTTGGTGGTTTTTTTTGCTAGCATGTTATCCTTTTTTGTTTGTCTTTGATTACTTTTTTCCCCATCATCCAGATTGACGTGTATATGTTCTTTATAATCTTGGACTCAATTTCTGAGATATATATTTTTTTGGTGCAGAAGGGATAAAAAGAGCAGGACTCCTTTCTGAATCTTCTGCATGTTGAAATGATTTATGAAACCATAGGATGGTTTGGGTTGGAAGGAACCTTAAATATTATCTACTTCCAACATCCCTGACATGGGCAGGTGTACCTTCCACTAGACCAGGTTACTCAGAGCCCCATCCAACCTGGTCTTGAACATTTCCAGGGATAGGGCATCCACCACTTCTCTGGAAAACTTGTTCCAGTGTCTCACCACCCTCACAGGAAAGAGTTTCTTCTTTATTTCCAAACTAAATCTATTCTCTTTCAGTTTAAAGCTATTCCCCTTGTTTAATCACTACATAAAAAGTCACTCTCCAGCTTTCTTGTAGCCCCTTGATGTACTGGCTTCACTGGAAGGTGCTCTAAGTTCTCACAGAACCTTCTCTTCTAGAGGCTGAAAAGCCCCAGTTCTATGAGCCTGCCTTCAAAGGAGAGGTGCTCCAGTCCTTTGATGATTCTTGTAGCCCTACTCTAGACTTATTCCAACAGGCACAAGTCCTCCTTATGTTGGGGGCCCTGGAATTAGATGAGTACTCCAGGTGGGGACTCACCAGAGTGGAGTAGAGGGGCAGAATCCCCTCCTTTGTCTGGCTGGTCATGCTGCTTTTGATGCAACCCAGGACACAGTTGGCTTTCTGGGCTGCAGGTGCACATCATGATGAGCTTCTCATTCACCAGCATCCCCAAGTCCTTCTCTTCAGGGCTGCTCTCAAGCCATTCTCTTCCCAGCCTGTATTTGTGCTTGGGATTGCCCTGACCCACATGCAGCACCTTGTACTTGGACTTGTTGAACTTCACAAGGTTCCTATGGGCCCATTCCTTCGTCCTCCGGAAGCCATCTCTTCCCTCCAGTGTATCAACTGCACTGCTCAGCATGGTGTCGTCCACAAACCTGCTGAGGCTGCCTGCAGTCCCACCACTTGTGTCATTAAATTAAGATACTGAACCACATCAGTCCCAACACAGACCCCGGAGGGGCACTCCTTGCTACTGCTCTCCATTTGGGTATAGACATGCTGACTGGAACACTTTGGATGCAGCCATTCAACCAATTCCTTATCCATTGAACAGTCCATCCATCAAACCCTACCTCTTCAATTAAGAGACAAGGGTGTTATGTGGGATGTGTCCAAGGCCTTGCAGAAGTCAAGAGAGATGACATCAGTTGCTCTTCCCTTTTTCTCCAGGACAGTAGAAGGCCACCAGATTAGTCAGGTCGGGGAAAAATAGTTCCCTGGGCAGGGGTACATCAGGACTGAGGCACAGGGCTGTCCCTGGGTATGCAAGTGTCCTGGAGGCACTTCTCAAGGAGTAACCACTTCTCCTCACCCTTCTGCCTTTCATGCGATTCCTTCTTTAATGTTTGTTCCCTGGAACCATTTATAGAGCCAGAAGTATTGAAATACCAAAAGCCTGTTTCTGAATGCCCTCAGCAGTTCCTCCTGGAGAAACAGCTTGTGAATGGAATAGTAAGTAGAAGGGAAGAAATTAGGAAGCTCCTGAAATTGCAAAACTCCACCAAACCTCTGCCTTAATTCTGTGTGCTGGTGTCCTGGGCCTTGGCTCTGTGTGTGTGCGTGTAGTTTGTGTTTGTAAAAGCCACAGACTGTTAAATGCTAGAGTAAAATGTAAATTCTTACATACTGTTGTGTACTAACTGCTACCTGAAAGGTTAGTCAAGTTTGCAGATCTCTTTTAGAATTAAAAATTAATGTTACTGTAGACAAGGCCACATCCATGCTGGCTT
>WEIT01007820.1:401546-435420 GCA_013389985.1 Dryoscopus gambensis | reverse complement strand
TGGGGACTCACCAGAGTGGAGTAGAGGGGCAGAATCCCCTCCTTTGTCTGGCTGGTCATGCTGCTTTTGATGCAACCCAGGACACAGTTGGCTTTCTGGGCTGCAGGTGCACATCATGATGAGCTTCTCATTCACCAGCATCCCCAAGTCCTTCTCTTCAGGGCTGCTCTCAAGCCATTCTCTTCCCAGCCTGTATTTGTGCTTGGGATTGCCCTGACCCACGTGCAGCACCTTGTACTTGGACTTGTTGAACTTCATGAGGTTCACACAGGCCCACCTCTCAAGCCTGTCCAGGTCCCTCTGGATTTCTCCTCACAGCACAGAGCATCTCCCTAAGATATTTGCAAAGCACTTGTCACTACGGGAACAAAATGAAACATCAGAAAAGCAAAGGAATTTTCTACTCTATTGTATGCTTCCAAAGAAAAGGAAGGACCAAGCAGAGCACCAGCTCCAAACTTCAGTCTAGGTTTGGGCTTATTTCTAGCAGAAAGCACTAAGGACAACCACCTTCCTTCATCCCTTTCTTTAATGAACATAACATCACCAAAGAAATCAAAGGACATTATTTGAGAAAGTAATGACTATGTCCTGGTCTACCTAGTGTCATTCTGATAAAAAGCATGGTAAAATCCTGGTCTTCATTGAGTCAATGCAAAAATTAGCATTGATTTCAGTATTTTTATTTTCACGTGAAGTGCAGTTTCAACATTCTCTTCAACACTGAGACTTGACGTAGGTACTTCATGACTACTGGCCATCCAGACAGAACTGTTAGTCAGAGGACCAGAACTCATGAAGGTCAGGATTTCACTGCTCTTCTGAAGTCTCAGTGACATACTGATGTTGGTTCCTGCTCTGTCAATACTGTGCCCATCTGTCCTGGTTCAGCTCTGCATCTCACAAAGAGCAGTGGCAAAGGCACCAGACACACAGCACTGACATGCCCCGATCACTGAACAACGTGTCCTCAAACCATTCCGGTGTTCTCAATAATTCAAACCTACTAAAAATAGATGTCATTTGAAAGAGTAATTACACACTAGTACTATCCTTTGAAACTGAGTAAGTATATCAAATTATAGCAAAAAAGGGCAAAGGTATAGAACTGTGAGCCCCTTCTTAGTTTTCACTGCTATGTTTTTGAGCTATACATTTCCACGTGCACTGGGTTCTGTACCCAATAGCAACTCATGGTATCATATGGTATTGTGGTTTCTTCTCCAGTCCCACTTCCATGTAAAAATGTCAGCCAGACACATCTTGGAAGCTGGCTGTTTAAAGATTAATACATGTTGTTTGATATTTTTAACATATGATACTTGCGTTTTGTGGTAAAAACCAGTGCTGACCTCATCTAGGAACACTTCTCGATTAAGGGCTGCCCCCCAGGAATTGACCCATGGTATTACTGAAGAGACCCTGAGAAGATCAGCTGATGCAGTATACATCACATCCAGACCTGCAGTCTCCCTCCTTCCCAGCCCATGCTGAACTGTATTTACACTTTTTTTGGTTTTTTTTAAATAACTCTGCTGGTAGATCTTTTTCAGTTGCTTGGAATGAAGAAAGTTCTTGCTTAAAATTGCTGTATTGCAACATCGCTACTCCCAGCTATTAAACATCCCACGGCACGAAACGCCGAGTCCACACAGGCCTACCTTAGCAAGTGTTCCAGTCAAGCACAACATGAGTCATCTTCTGAGCTTCAGCTGGATGACTTGTGAGGAATTTGCAGGTGTGTATGTTTGTTTGGATTACAAGGAGACTATTTCAAGTGGAGACAGAATGTTTCATTCCTGCTCCTCAGTCTCATACACACATTATATTTGTCACTCCTGTCAACAAACATTTGTAAACTAAAAATAATGAGTTAAATATATGCACTTTATTACACTGCTCTGGAAGCCATTTCTGCTTCCAACTTGAATTTCAACTCTTGGCTGTCTCTTTTCTTTGGGTGACAGCACTCTCACTGTGTCATTGGAAAGAAAGATCCGTTTCTCTCCCCCCACCCATTCTCAGTTTACTCACACTTATTTCAAACTTTATATTCAGAGAAGGGCAACATTTTCTGAAAGTCCAAATATTTTGTAGACAGCCTTGGGAAAACTGGCTTGAATCATTTGTGGGGCAAATTTGCAAGACCTCATTTTCCACCAGTGGAAGTTACATGCAAGCAAATGACAGCCTAACCAGGACCTTGTCAGGTTAAACAAACATGGTCATCCTTTCCAGCACAGGCTTTCTGTTTGCTCTGTGTCAATTTTGCTGGATAGCTCAGACTCCTGAAATAATTGTCTTGTTAGGTATACAGGATACAATTTGTAAACTGCATCCTGTCATCTCAAGAATAAATTATCCCAAACAGCTACTGAACAGTGAGAACATAGTCTGGCATATCTATTTTGCATGAGTCTTGGAACAAGCACTATCTATATGTAATCATTGCCATTCAGGTAGTAAGGTCAAGGTCAAATCCTTTGCATTGCCTGCAATGCTCTTCCAAAGGCTGTGCAAAAGGGGCACAATCATTATTCAGCATCACCTAACAATGCATCCAAATATTTTTATGAAAATCAGATGAGATCTGATTATTTACAAGATCTCCCCAGTGGTCTTTCACAGATGCATGTGAGACAGGTAAAAAGAGAGGTGAAATAGGCAAAGTAGGAAAAGTGTCTATAGAAAACAAGGCAAAATTGAGAAGAAAAAAAAGAAAACTGTGTGAATGTTAACTAAGGATTCAAAATGGGACAAATATGTAAAAATTCAAGCAAAAAAAAAAAGAAATGAACAAGCACAGGATGCAAAGATCATAAATTGAATAATCTCAGATGATTGTTACTGTAGACATCTGTCTTCTCATCAGCAGATGCACCAAGAATTTAACTTCTGAAATTGTCTGACTGTAATTTAATTGTACTTCAAGCATACAACAAAGTGTCACAAGTGGAAATAGAATATACAATTATTTTCATTTTTTCTTAATTAAAGCAAAATTGCATTCAATTTATACCCAATTTTCTTTTCTGTAACACTTGAAAAGATAGCCAAAATAATTGGACCTTTTTGTCTTTCATTGCATCTTCCCCTCTCAAACAGGATAATTTGCCCCTAGGTGGTTTAAGTGTTTGATTAATTAGGAATCTCAGATGTAAAAATGCACAAGATCTTCATTAACAAAACAGAATGAGAATGAAGGAATTTAGTGATGATTCTCCTGAAATGGACAGTGCCAGCAAGTGGTTCACAGGCTGTAGCAGGTGTGCTGCATCTTTAATAAACAAGCAGCAGTGCAATCTCAGCAGTCATACAGTAATGTATCATTTTGCTCTGAGGCAGTGGTTCCACCTATCCAGTTTTCTTAATGGTTCTGATAAGCCATTGAGACCTTCCCCCCCAATTCCTGCTTGACAAAAAATGTCACTGAGCTCCGATCATACACTACAACATGGCATGGGAAGACGTGGGCATACTCTGCTCTTCTCTCATGGTGCCTAAGGTAGCTGCACTCTGATTCTGAGACTTGTCATCAGCTCAGTGCGTATATCACTGTTGGGAGGAAAGGGTTAAAACCAGAGGATTTGGCAAAGAGGATGGAATAGCTTCTCTCAAACTGACCTTGCAGCTAGGAATGCTAAGAATGTCAGTGTGGGAAAACTCTATGTATTATGGCTAGTATTGTTCTTCCTCTGCCTGTTTCGAGAGGTGGAATTCCTGTGTGGAGGTAACTCTCAGAGATATGCTTGAGCTTCCTGCTGGGAGAAAGAGAGAGAGAGAGGGACAGATCCCAAAGGCACAGCCATGTGATAAACTGTGTGTGTGAGAAGCCCTCTGGAGCAGGCAGTGCTCCCCCCACAGCTCCACTGTGCACTAGGATGAATTCAGCCTAAAGGAGCCAATGTCCCCATGTGTCTCTGCTGTCCAAAATTGTTAGCCAGGTAATGAAAAAAACCAATCTTTGCATCTTAGCTGAGGTTTGGTGGTCACCTTGGTTACCTGTATGGTTACACTGGCACCGTGTGCCCATTAAAATAGTGTCAAGATATTTTCACTTGTTTACTCTCTCAAGGGAAAGCAATTTTAATTTGTTGTTTCTTTTTGACTTAACTTGCTTTCTTAACAATTTTTTTTGGTTAGGACAGGTCAGTTTGGGATAGCACTAATGGCCTCTTGATTCTAGCTAGACCACTGCTATCGAAGAAAGTGTTTCTTTTTTTTTTTTAAGGCATATAAAATTAAGACTAATTTTAAGGCCTTCTAAAATCATACTTAGATGCTGATACAGTTTCCTGATCCTGTAACTGGATATGTAATGACAAACCAGAAGGCTAGGATGTAGCTCGCGCTACTTTGAGGGGTGTGCACATTGCAAAGCCATGGTCAAAGTCTTCTGAATCTTACAAGTACTGCCAACAAGAGCAATGTGCAGCTGCAGAGATGCATGTGTGATGCTCTTCACAACAGCCCACACCCCAAAATCCAAACTGCTGTTGTTGAATCTCTGTCATGGAGCTGTGAGGGGCAATGATAAGACAAATTTTCCCTTTGGCTAATATCTTTCCACCTTTCTGAGACATTTCTGATCAAGGATGGTATGTAAGAGGAATAAGAGGAGAAAGCTCAGGAAATCTTTTGTACAAAGCACCACTAGAAAAACACTTGCAGAAGATAATATCTTTCAGCAGAAGATGCATAATCTAGAAATAATAATTTGCAGTGCAGACTGTGCACATACTTATGCAGAAAGAAAGAAAATTTTACAAATGAAAGAAATGAAACTCTACTATGGGATTAATGGAAAACTCCAAGAAGACATTAACTCTGCAAGAGGTGGTAGATATTTAGCATGCTGAAAAGCATTTTTATATTATTTTAAAGAAGCAGCAAAAAATATTGAAAATATATGCAAAGGGAATTGAAGATTAACTTTGACACGTAATCATTCACAGCCAGAGAAAATAGCTATTATTATTTATGTAGGAAAGATAGACAATATAGGATTCTCGTGGACATCCAGCAATTTGTCTAATAGTGAGAACTAATTTCAATCTGTTTCTAATCATAGACAAAATAATCTCAAGTATTTCTAATACTCAGAGGAAAAATAGTGAGCAAACAACAGAATAACCCAACTCACACATACACACCTCCTTCTGTATCCTAGTCTCCAAGGACTGAAAAGGTTTTGGTTTACAGCACTCCAGCTGTATTTGGAGTTGTCCCTGGAGACAGCCTGAGCAGTTTGGGGTCACCCTAGCCCACCCCAGGCTGAGCAGTTCATCCTGCCAGTCTCCTCTTAGGCACTGTGGAGCCAGCAGGTTGGAGATCAGTGCTGGAGGGGCAAGGTTCAGCCAAGGAGTCTGGCTCACAGAGAAGCAGCAGAAAGAAGTCTAGAACCTAGATCCCTAGCTCATTGTGTTTTAATGTCCATACTCTTTTTTTGGTGGTTTTTTTTTTCTTTTCTTAAGAATTTGGAGTTGAAAATTGATACTTGGCTGAAGACATTTGCATTATTCCTTTTTGTTGTTTTTGTTTTTGCAACATCAGTATTTTAATTTGGAGAAAAATCTTTACCTGGTGAGCTCTAATTAAATGTGAAAGTTGGTTTATTTGATGAGTAATAAATACAGTTGCAGGAATTAAGGAGTGTTGCAGATGATCACACCATAAGGCAGCTTCAGGAATCCCAACTGCTCAGGATCAACAGTTCCAACCTTTTTGCAATTTTCATGCTTCTAAAAATCAATATTGTTCTTGAGGGAGACATTGTTTCCTTGAGGGAGACATAAGTATGTGGATGAGATGCTAGAAAGTGCTGGTGTTTTGCATCTAGGTGACAGGACATGATGCACAGTTCAGCATCCAGGTAGGCAAAGAGGTGTCAAAGGTGAAAAACTGAGGGCTGGATGAACTGCTATCGGACAGTTGAGTTGTACCTGAAATTGTGTTTCCCACTCTTCCATGGAAATAATAAGTGACAAGCATGGTTTGGACAGCAGAAGGAGTACAAAATGTGGAGAGATCAGAGAGCTATCAATATTAAATATGTGTCTTCTGTATATCAGGAACTGAAATGAACTGACACTGCTCACAGGGAGGAAATAAATCACCATTTCTATCTTTGGGGTTTTATTAAATGTAGTTTAAGCCCACAATGAAAACTACTGAACACCAGAAATGAAGACTGGCAAAGGCACAGTTCATGAGTAAAGACCCTCCCATGCTGGCCCTATGGTGAGCTGCTGAGAGTAAAGCCCTTCTGAAAATCAAGTCACTTTGTTGGGTGCTTGAAATAAAGTTTTCCTTTCAAATCTTCATTTTATGCCTAAGTTTGTGAGAGATGAGAATATAGTTAAACATCCTTCCCAGATAAGGACTCTCTGACAACATATGAGAAGGGTTCAGGCAATTTTTTAATGGATTGGTATCTATATCACAAAAACCACCAAAAAAAGTTGCTAATTTGATTTGCTTAGAGCTCCATGACTATGAAGTAAAATGGCTAGTCCATCTGAAACCATTTGTTACTAGAGAAGGCCATATATCCTGAAATGAAAAAATACTGTGTGAGAGTGAATAAGGAATAGAGTTTATAAAACTTATAGAAAAATTCTGATAGAAAATGGATGGTATTTTATAGCAAAAATCATAGATGATAGCATTTTATGCCAAATAGAAAACAACATTTATGTTAAAGCCTGAGAAAACAATGACTTAATAAGCCCTTTTTTCATATGTGCTACAAAATTAAACACTGACTATGTACAACAAACTAAAACAGGCTTATAGCAGCAGCGGGGCTAGAAAAGTTCTCTAAAATTAGTGACATTTTGATTGTAAAAAGACAACTATGCAAGGCTATGATTAAGCCAGAATATCTTTGGGAAAATCTCTATGGTAAAGGAAGCACTACAAATATAGTATAAGGGATTTCTTATGAAAAGGCATCTTTAAACAGCAATATTGCCACAGCGTGGGGCGGTGGTGATGCCGCAGCCTTCCAGAAGGGTCCCCAGCCAGGAGAAGCCACTTCAGCACGGAGGGGCAGATGAGGGCGCAGCCGCACACATTCCCGATGGAGCGGGGCACACGCACACAAACAATAGGTGACAGCCGGCGACAAAGGAGGCGGGAAGGGCTCTTCGTATGAGTTCCAGCAACAAGGTTTATTGAGGAGGGACCAGGGATGAAGAGCAAGATGGAGAGCGGGGTATGGGTTTATATATGGGGAAGAAGGGGCAGGCAGAGCACCAGAGCCAGTAGGTTGAGGGCCAGGGGACGGAGTAAAGGTAAGGGGGCCAACGGGGGTACAGAAAAGAGGGGATGTGGCGGTTTGAGCCTGGGTTGATTGACAGTTGTTTAAACCAATGACGCTTCTCACAATCTACATATTTAAACCACGTGGAAGGTCGGTTAAACAGACATCTTGGAGAGGCTGGGGGGTTGGAGGGCCCGGCTGGCCTGGGCTGGGCCCCCTTCCCCGGCGAGGGCAGAAAGCTGCTGGGGAAAAAAAAAAGCCATCCCGGCTCCAGGGGCATCCGGGACCAGCCTTAACCACCAGGCAGCTAAGAAGCAGCTATGAGTTGCAGCTCAGCCGAGACCACCTGGCGCAGCTTCTGGGACCAGCAAGCCTCCCTTCCCCTCCACACAGCCGGCACAGCCCCACACAAAACTGCCGGGGGGTCAGCGGAGCTTCCCTGCAACCAGCACAGTTTGTGCTGACTGAAGAAGACACCATGCAGCCAACAACATAAAAGGAGTGAGGCTTTCTTCAATATAAAGCCTGAACAAGATCCATTTCTTAACATGGCAGCCCCTAGGTCAGAAAGAAAGAGAAAGTGAGGCACCTGGGACGGAGTCAAGATGGCGGCAGGGAAAAAGAGGCAGAGGCGTGCTTTTTTGCACGTGGCTTAAAAACGATTTCTGCAGGTTGTGGTAAAGACTGTAATGTCACAGACTGTTCTGTCACTATAATCCTGTTTGAAGTACATGGGGAGATGGGAAATTCAAGTGCGGCCTATGGAGATGTGAGAAGTGCCTATGCCAGGCTATATAGAAGCAGTGAAAGGCTTTTAGAGACTTGATGAAGAAGAGAGCCTTTGTTTTCAGGCCAGAATAACTCATCTTTAAAAAAGACTGAGACCCTATGTCTGTGGGCCCATAACTGTGGTATGGATAGACTGTGAGTTTTTTCTATGGGAGAGATGTTTTCCCTGCAACAGGTTTTTTTCTCGGGCAGACTGTTGCAGGTAACAGTTTGGAAACCATGTTAGGCAGAAGAAAACTCTTTTTTCCCAAATGCTGAAGAGACTTTTAAGAACAGCAACACTGACCAGCCCTATGTTGTTTTCTCCTTTGTGCGAGTTGGGTAAAAATGGGAGGTGCTGGAGGAAAAAAGGGGGTTTTGCTTTGATTCCTTGGTTTTTTTCTCCCCCCTTTTTAATTCTATTAATAAATGTCTTTATATTCTTTAAAGTATGGAGCCTGCTTTGCATTTCTCCGGATTCTTATCTCACAGAAGGTAAAAAGGCGAACTAAACCACTACAGTTATTTTGGTGTTTCCGCCTGGTTCTGAACTGAACCTGCTACAGGGGACTAAGGAGCAAGAGCCAGTGAGGGGTATAATCAAAAATAAATTTCTAGATGCGATACAAACATGGAATAAAGAAGTGGAGAACAGTGAACCAATCTCAAACACAGAAGATCCATAGATTATAATACATAAAGCAAGATCTCCTGGGAGTTCACCCTATCTTGGGGGCTGTTCCGGGCTGGGAGCCATCCCACCAACGAACCCCCTTTGTTGTGGGTTTTGGTGGCCCATTCTCAGCATCCTCACGGGATACAACACAGTATCAGTTATACTATTTACAAAACAAAAAGTGAAATAACTAATAATGCAAACTATATAAAATTCTTGAATTTCCCAGCATCAACTGATTGGAAACCTCTTGTAGCAAAAGTCAGAACAGGGTAGAATTTAGTGATTTCTTTAATAAATAGTCGATGAAAGACCAGGAAGCAGTGGTGATTTGGACTCCATTTCAGTGGGTGTGAAGATATTGCAGAAAAAGTGGCTGTAAAAATAACTATATATCGGTTGAGTTCTTCATGTTAAATTGCAATATGAACAAATTCAAATCCGTAACTAAATTAGAGAATTAGTGCTTCCAATGGAAAAAAACCAACACCTTAGACCATATGATGTAATAAAATTCAGGATGCAGGAAACTCCTATTCCATACCATTAAAAGAACTGGGATGTGATATGTCAAGTCCAGTAGAAGGCACTTGATGAAACTGTAGTTGTCTGAAAGGTTGCAAATGCAGTATGTATCTTCAGAGAAGGAGGAAAATGTTATTCCAAGCAACACTAGGCCTTTCAATGTAACTTTTACTGTGCAAAATTTTAGAACAGATTTCGGAGGAATGCATAAGTAAGAGCAGATAAGCAATACAAAGTAGACTAAATTGCAGCATGGTTTTGTTAAAGATAACTCAAGACAGACTAATTTTTTTTCTTTTAATATCAA
Organism: Dryoscopus gambensis; assembly: GCA_013389985.1. NCBI lineage: Eukaryota > Metazoa > Chordata > Aves > Passeriformes > Malaconotidae > Dryoscopus > Dryoscopus gambensis. The sequence goes on along the minus strand of WEIT01007820.1, from coordinate 425,880 downwards.
ATTGGTGAGTTACTACAGAGAGGTATGCAGGAAATACAATCTAGATAGATTTAAGTTAGATGTTTCTTACAACACTTTTACATGAAATGAGTATTTAAGTTGAAGATATGAGGGATTATTGTGAAATGGATAAAGACCTGTTTAAGGGGAAAAAAATGCCCTAAATCATATTTTGGAAAGAGTTATTAGGCTGACAGTGGTTAATACCCCAGTGATCAGTATTGGGACCTATACTCTTCATATATTAGTGGCCAAGGAGACAGAATCAAATTATTTGCTAATGGAATTTACAGATGACACAAAGTTGGGAGCTCTTATGAACAGCAAGAAAGTAGAGAGTCACACAAGAAAACCTTTCTACAGAAGACACTGAAATACTTTGGAATATAGTGTTCTATTCTTACCTATATTGAAGAAAAACAAAGCAAAACAAAACTAAACTAAATTGGAATAAGAACACAGAAGGCTTTGAAAAATGGAGTTTTCATTTTATAAGGAAAAATGAAAAGATTAGGGTTTATTTAGCTTAGGTAAATGAAAATTTGAAGAGGATTGACAATTCTTTATATTCGGAGGAAATTGTTAAAAAGGGAGAAGAACTGCTTACATGAATTAAAAATGCTGGTCTAAGATCAAATGCTATAAAACAATCATGAGTATTTATTAGCCTAGAAATTTAGAAGATTACTTTTAAACATCCCAAGAATTAAATTCAGAAGGAGTTTTCAAAAAATAGGTGGTGAGAACCAGAGTCTGAATTTGTTTTAAGATGGAACCTGGAAAAGTAATGGAACTGCTGTTTGGCAACCTAATATGCCTCACTGAAAACTGAAGTCTTTGATATACATATTAGTCTTTGGTACCTGGTATTTTGGAATCTTCAAGAAACTGAAAGATGGCTTGCTGGTTGTTTGCATCATATTTACACTGTATGCATATGACATACATGCTATTCTATATTTAGATTTAGATAATTTAAATTTAGATTTATTCATATTTAGATTTATTTTTGAGGGTCACTCAGCAGAAGACAGGAAAATGTTGTTATTCTTGATAAATATAATCTAATTTCTGAAGTGGAATGAATGAGAAAGGAAATTATTTCATGTTTTCTTGAATCTCTGGATGTTGAACAACCTAACAGAATGTAAATCGAAGACTATGGTGGTTCTAGTGTCATGAAATTCTTAGGTGATTGATTGGCATATCCTGTTTCAGTCCTAAAATCCACACTTCTGCCATTGGACAGATGATCAGTCAGTAGTAAGGAGGACGGATTAGGTGCATTAATCACCTTTGTTGCCCTCTGCTGGACTTGTTCCAAGAGCCCTGTGTGTCTCAAGTCCTGAGGAGACCAGAACTAGACACAGCTCTCCAGACATGCCTCACCAGGGCTGAGTAAAGGTGCAGGACCATCTCCCCTAACTGGCTGGCAATGCTCATCCTGATGCATCCCAGGATATCATTGGCTTTCTTGGCCACAAGGGCACTGCTGGCTCATGGACAGTTTATTGTCCACCAGGACCCCTGGGTCCTTCTCTGCAGAGCTGCTTTCCAGCAGATCAGCCTTTGGGCTGTACTGGTACCTGGGGTTATTCCTCCCCAGGGGCAGCACCCTGCAGTTGTGTTTGTTGAATTTCAGGCAGTTCTTCTCAGACTGTTGAGGTCCTTCTGAAGGGTTCGCAGCACTCTGGGTGTTGGCCACTCCTCCCAGCTTTGTGTCATCAGTGAACTTGCTGAGGAAGCATCTGCCCCTTCATCCAACACATTGATAAATAAGTTAAATGATACTAGGCCCAGCACTGAACTTTGGGGGATACCATTTGTGAGAGGCCTCCAAGTAGACACTGTGCCACTGATTACAACTGAAACAAAGTAAAAGATGATGATGATGATGATGATGATGATGATAATAATAATAATAATAATAATAATAGTGATTAAAAGGAGATGGAGATAGGGAGAGAAACCCCAAGAAACATAAGTGATGCACAATATGGTTGCTCACTCCTCCCCCCACCTGATGCCCAGCCTGTCCCCCAGCAGCAAGTGGCCCTTTCCAGGTAACTCCCCCAGTTTATGTACTGGGCAAGACATTCTGAGATGTGAACTATCCCTTTGGCCAGTTTGGGTCAGCAGTTCTGGCCATGCTGCTTTCAGCTTCTGGCACAGCTCCTCACAGGCAGCACATGTGACACTGAAAACAGCGCACGTGACACTTGACTCAGGGTAAGCACAGCTTAGCAACAACCGAAACATCGGTGTGTTTTCAACATTATTCTCATCCTGAATCCAAAACACAGCACTGTACCAGCTAGTACAAAAAAATGGTGTCTATCCCAGCTGGGTCCAGGACAGCCTGCCACACTTGGCACTTCGCATTCTGTATTTTCAGATAGACTCCAGTTGTTCTTTGTCCCCAAACCTGTAATCATCAATGCTCTTAGTACGAAACCCACAGCCATATGCCAGATGGGTGTGGTGAGATGGGTACCATTTAGGGTAGTTGCATGCCAAGTCTCTTCACAGCTTTAATTACTACTGTAGGCTATATCTATGCAGATATTTGCCGATATGATTAGTGAGAGAAACAATAGTAGAAAGGTTAACAAAACTGGTCATGATGCTCATGGAATTATTATTGAGGTGGACAATTGAGAGGACAGACGTCCCAGCCCTACTTATCTTAGAAACTGTTAATATGTGTTGGCAGTATTTCAGGACCAACCAGCTGGACAAAATTCAGTATCTTTGCCTTCCTATCATATTTTATACTCCTAAATATTTGTTCCAGAAATTGAATGACGGGTTTTACAAACACCTATTTTATAGAATAGGTCGTCTTCTACCCACAGGAGAAGGAGGTGAACTTTGTGTTTCCCTAGGAGCCTATGTGGATTTTTGATGCAGAATTCAGGAGCATAGAGTTTCTCTGAATCTTACATTCCTTTTATCAGCAGGAGGTCATATGCTCTGCCAATCCCATATTCATGTAAATCCAAAAGCCTAAAGGGGGAGATTTACAGAGAACTCTGTTGAAGCAAGTTTGCAATCTTTGCCTGGTTCTGTATTTTATTAGCTTCTGCAGGAAATGGACCAATCCAGCTCATAGTTACTGCAGTATTAAACTAAATAATGGACTTAATAACATAGCAAAATATATTCAGAGCCCTATGATGCAAAATATATTAGATTATTTCAAAGACAGGACAATCTGAGTCTCTGGACAAAGCCAAATGTAATTAAAATTATTTCTACTCCAAAAATTCACTCTTCATTACAAATGTTGCCATGGAGTATTCCCAATGTAATTTTTATTCAGAGTTAGAGGCAGAGATATTAGTCTTCCTGAAAACTGTGTTATCTTGAATAAAATAGTGTATGCCTTGCCTTGAGTGAAAGGCGAATGGGAAGTAGATGCTAGATTGTGTCAGATGACTTTCAGTCTTCACATTTACATGATCTTGGCAGGAAAATATAGTATTTGCTGATGCAGAGATGAGAGACAATCTCATGTGTCTTCAGACTGCAATTATATGGTATTTAAGGAAGTTATTAAACACATCTGGAAAACACTGTGTACAAAAAAAGGAATCTAGTAATAAAAAGTGATGTCTACTAAATAAAATCCTCAGATTGCTTACCTAACTGAGAATACTATATTCCCTGTGGAATCAGGGCCAGCAGCAGCAGGTCCTTTTATTTGACTTATCTTTCATTAATTTACATTTTATTTTCTTAATTTAAATGTTCAGAGAAAATGAGAATGAATTAAAGAGATGCATAGGGACTGTGAATATAAAACATGCTTTGCACTGTAATAGCAAAAGAGAGAGTTTGCTGAGGAAGAAATGTGCGTATACCTTTTACTTGGACAGGATATTTAGACGCAGTAGGTAGAAGCACCATATGAAAATATAGCTTTACCCACACTTGCTCCTCAGCAAATAATACACTGAAAATTCTTCCTCTGGGTGACAGGAGTAAGACCATGATTTCTCTAAAAAGAGACTAGAAAAGGAGATGTTGATACAGCAGGGAAGAGCTATAAGGCAATAATTACAAAACAGTTGATACAACTATAATTGAAATAGTTAAAAATACTTTGCCTGTGGGAACTCTGAATAAGCTTGAGATAGACAGATGGCTGTCTCTAAAAAACAAAACAAAAAAGCCAATCCTGCCGTTTCTAGATAAGGCCAACAGGCTTAGATTTTTGATGCATAACCGAAAAAGTGAACTATATCCAAATGTACTAAAAATACAGTATATTGATGGAGAGTGATGTCTCAGAGCTCCTCGATGGCAACTTACTGAAGAACTGGCAATAATCCAGCAGCAAATGTAAATATAGACATTAGCAAAAAGATTTGGCAGAGGTCAGACAGGATTTTTACTTTCCTGTCCCCCAGCCAATCTTGTCCCGTCAACCACCTGCTCTCAAATTCTGCATTTCCTGACCATTGTCATTTCCCTGTTAAGTAATAAGTAAGCACTGTCTGCACTCACCTGTACAATTTTTCAGTGAAACCCACAGAATTGCTTCCCCTTTTCCACTTCTCCCTCATTCTTCAGGGAGCAAGATGAAGATACGCCATCACCCCTACTGGCAAATCACTCTCAGAGTTACTGCAGTCCAATAAGTACTTTGTGCTTCTACACTCCCAGTATTTCCATCCTCTTCTCTCTCTCTATCTTGGAGGAAGAGTGTGAATGTGAAAGAACAGCACATGAGAGCCCTCCACTGTGGTTAGAATCAGCTACCTTCACTAACAAGCAGCATCCTTCAGATCAAACTGATGGAAGTAAATGTTGTCTAGGCTCATTCAGCTTCTTGTAGAGAGCCAAATATCCTCTTGCAGGAGGATCAAAGCCTATGTTACTTTGTGTTTTACTGTAGTCTTGTAATAGCTGCCATTGGACATATAAGTCAGATAATCTAGGAAGAGAAGATGGCCCAGCAGTTCCAGTTCTATGTGGTGGGAAATACTCATCTATCAAAAAAAGATGCAGTTGGTGTTTCCCCGCTGTGAAGGGCATTGACCAGGCACCCCTGGGCAGCAGGGGAAGGACAGACCCTTTCTCCTGGCTGCCCTGTCTCTGTGCTTATTGTTAAAACTCCTTCTGTCATGCAATTGCTGTGACCATGTTACATCAGTACTTTTATGCATTTAGAAGAAGCACTGTAAAACCTGGATTTCCCTTCACTTAAAATGCCCAATGATTCAGAAAAAAGAACATCAGTGCATATGCACAATTTCTCCAAAGTCTGAGAAATTCTTGAATTCATGAACATTTGAAAAATATATACTTACAATACATAACATTAATTGTTCAACAGAGAAAAAGACACATTCTCTTTACGCATTAAGCTGGAATGCACGAAAGAGGCTTCAAGCACTTTTGTTGGTGATAAATGTGATACCTTATTGGGGCTGTTAGAGAACCTGCTGCTTCATGCATTGCTGATTTTATGGCAGATGGTGGTCACAGGTGAGCTTGCAAATGTAGCACATGAAAGACCAGCTTGTAGAAGACCATCTAAACTTTGCTGCAGAGAGCTCATACTGCCCAAACAAGATGTGACATGAAACAAGAGTATAGGCATTGCCATCCAGATCAAGCTGAAGACAGCAGAACTAAGTGAGCAGGGGATTCACAGCTCACACTGTTCAAGCTGTAGGAGCGGTACCTAGATGGCTTACAGCATGGTCAAGAGAAAATCACAGTACTGCAGACACAACCCCCAAGCTCTGAGAAAAACAGAGGCACAGCAGGAAGCTAGTGCTGCCAGCATCTCAGAAAATCTTCTTTATATGACTTCACGTTCTTGTAAAGAAAATTTGATGGGAATAGTGCAAAAAACCAGTACTGACATGCTTGGGTGACACACATCAGTTAATGTTTGGCATAAGGACAGAAGCAACCTCAAATGCAATGAAGATGCAAGACCATGTCAACATTTCTGTTGTGTCATCAGGCAGACAAGAGGTCTATTAAATTAACATTGGATGTTGATTATTTATTTCCTGTAACATGAAACTGTTTACTTGGAGTATTTAAGACTAGCTCAGTTTATGTGTAGTTTGCCACCTGAAGATGAAATTCCTGAGCGTGGTTGTTTGCATGTAGATGTGCCTGTAGGAGTGATTTGTGTAACTGCTGAATTCTCTACTAGGAAACCATATAGGTCCAGGACTACCACAATAAATATGCAAATATGTAATGGGAATTGCACTTCTTTACCATGAGAGGTTAATGCAGTGCAGAGCCCAGTTATTTATTATGAGAGTTACAGATGAAGGAAATTCTGATGAAGGATTTGATCACAGAGGTAAAATTTAGCATAATCAGATCCCACGTGATGGAAGTTATTTTAACAATCATTTACAGCAAGAGATGATCAATCAGAAAAAGTTGTGTTATGTTTTAGGAGAAATTGAGTCTTGTGAATGACAAAATATGATCTTCAATGACAACAAAGTCATAGAGCACCAGATGAGGCCTCTGTGACCAAGAGGGTTCGGGTCTGTAGAGCTAGCAGGGCTGGGAGACTCTATGGTACAAAAATAGATTTCAGATTGAATGAGTAAGATATAATGGTGTGAATGGCAAAGGACTCCAGATGCTGCTGGTTCACCATAATATTCCCACAAGCACCAGACAGAATCCAGGCATTTGAGACACAGTGGAAGGGTAACACCAGGAAAAGGAGTAGGAACTGGAAAATGTCTATATAACAATTTAAACTGTATATAATCATCATCATCATCATCATCATCATCATCATTACTATTATTACTATTATCACTATTATCACTACTGACAATTCCTTTCCTTTCATATTTGTAAAATAGGAAATTTTTTAGTAGCGCTTTCTTTTTCTGCAATACTTAAATCTGGGCCAATAGTAATTGTTAAATGAATCTATTAAGATTTCTATTGTAAAAACATAAATTTATGACTTTACATAAGGGTGCATTTTCTCTTTGTCCATAGACAAGACTTTAAATTTAACTAACTGCACAGCCTTTTGGGACAATTTTTTGAATACTTCTCAGAAATGGTGTCCATGTTTTTCATTAAATTGTCCAAAAGCCAGTGTTCCTTGGATGTAATTTTTTTTTTCTCCTTTCCTTTTCCTTTCCTTTTCCTTTTCCTTTCCTTTTCCTTTCCTTTTCCTTTCCTTTCCTTTTCCTTTCCCTTCCCTTCCCTTCCCTTCCCTGAAACTTCCCTGAAACTTCCCTGAAACTTCCCTTCCCTGGAACTTCCCTTCCCTGAAACTTCCCTTCCCTTCCCCTTTTTCCCTTTTCCCCTTTTTCCCTTTTCCCCTTCTTTCCTTTCCCTTTTTTCCTTTTACTTTTTTAAAATTTACTCAGAAGGAATACAGAAGAACAAACAGTAGAGGCACCAATCATTTTATCCTGCACCAACTCAGCATTACAGAAGTTGTTTGCCAGATATAACTTCAGATGGAGAGAGTCATCTTTTCTAAGGAATGTAATTTTTCCAGCAAGACAAGAATCTAATCTTGGCATTACAAACAAATAATTTGCAGGTGTCAAAGTTTAGAACTGCCAGAAAAATGACAGGCAAACTGTTTTTCAGGCTTATTTCTTGCATGTTGTTAAAGAAACTTTGTCCTTGAGTCTGCTTGAGGCGTAGATCGGAATCACTTCAGAGAATTTCAAGCCCGTCCTGGGCAGACCCACAGAAACAGTGAAATCCTGAATCATAAGTAGCACAACACTTACCTTATTTCATTTTGTGCTCCTGCAGCTCTGATGCCTCAGACTATGAAGTCAGAACTCTGCTTACTTAAGCCCTTTGGGATAATAGTAAGGCCACTATATTTGATGTAAGAACACTTAATAAAACCAAGAGAGAGTATATTGCTCTTGAAAGACTCATGTACATAAAAATAGAGAAACTACCCCTCAAGCCATAGATGCAAACAGCATACAGATTATTTTCTTCTGTGAACAACAGAGGGATTCAAATTAACAGAGATATAAAATGCCTAATGGTCAGTGAGATAACTTGAATTTACAGGCATAAATTCAGATCTTCACTGACATAAAAAGCCCATCAGAAACTGAACACAGGGCAGATGTTTCACCCACCTTTATTTTCACTAGGTGTCTGGACAATGAAAGCTAATTGTTGTCAGTACTAGAATTGTTAGTGCAATTATTTGAAAGGGAGTCTTTATCACATCTGATTCCACAGAAGTTAAGTGGCTTTCTGGCAATAAGATGGCCTAACAACCCCAAACATCTTAATTTAAGATCGCAAATGGATTTGCCCCAAATGCAGTTGTGCACTGTAGTTACTCACTATCTTGTTATTTCATTAAATTGATACACAGAATATGTACAGTTGGCTCATGCTAAACCTTAATTCATTTTCAGAAGAAAAACCTGACAGTGGAGAGTGTATTGGATGCTCCAGTTTGAATTAATATGAAATACTTAATTACTTACAGAGTTCCTAAGAAGCCAACAGTGACCAATATGCCCCTCTCATGGCCTGACTGACTTAAAATGTTCATCAACGACGTAGGCCTATGAGCTGATGAACCACTTAATTGCTGCTCTGCTCTCTGGGTAGGAAGTGACTAGAAATGGCTCTAAGGTCACAAGACACACCTGCTATTATAGCTCACTTTTCTTCCTACTATTTTCAGCCAGGAAGAAAATCTCAAAGAATCAACATCTGACCAAGGATCACAATTCACCATCTTAGGATGTGAATTTCTTCTAAGGAAGAAAAACATGATGCAGGGGCACCATTGGAGACGTACCATCAGGAAACCAGAGAACCGAAAAATGTCAGTAGAATTTTGAAAGAAATTATTTGCAGGAAAGCAGGAAGGTCTTCACTGGAGACTTTTTATAAAGTCTTTTATGGCATAACAGTAAGAGTCATATTAAGATGTGGCTTGCCAAATATTTTTGAAAGACCTATTCAGCCCTCAGTCGGTGAAAGAGTCTTTGCTTCTGACATGGGTGAACTCACCATGGGGATGAAGGTCACCAAAAGGCAGCACTGATAGCTCTTTCGGCGGCCTTATTAAAGGCATCGCTTGCACAACAAAAGGGTATTTTGAATTTTGTGGAAGATACCATGTATTTCCTCATTGGTGAGAGTTGCAGTACTTTTCTCACACCATATTGCTGTGTACTGCATTGCCTTTCTGATACAGCGTCATCAGATAAGAAAAGAGATTTGTAAAACAGGTACACCAGCGAGCATCACCCATGTTGTAGTAGGAATCTTGAATCTACATTTTGCAGCTAATAAGTATTTAGCTCTAAAGGCTTTTTAGTGTAGTTCTAGTATAGGCAGAGGTGAAATATAGAATAAAGGCCTTAAAACTTAAATTACGAAGACTTAAGAATTCACTTGGAGTACTAACTGCAGCAGCAACAGAGGAGCGGTTCAGAGCAAAAAGGAAAAATGACACAGTCCTATGAGAGAAACTGAAGGAGGCAGATGGCAATTAGGTGTCAGTAAGTTCTCATTAAAAGTGGATGGTTTCCAGACTCAGTTAAAAGAAAACTCTTTGAAAACATCTTCTGGAACAGTAGAAAGAAAAAAGAAACATTAAACCCCTTACAAGGCTGTTGGGTATTACAGTATGTTTTCTTTTCACTCTTATTTGGGAAGAGTGAAAAAGTTATATGTGGAATCTGTAGTCCTGTCACATAACTCAGATTTCTGCTGCTATAGGCTTGCAAAATAGATGTGTTCAAACTAGTAGAAAAAAGGCAATAAAGTGGAAAAATAAAAGCATAACTAAAAGATTGTTCTTTGCTTTCTTCCTGTGTGTTAAAAATAATGAAGTCATTACAACTGACATTCCTAAAAATAACCTGCAGTAGCAATCTTGGAGAGAAAAAACAGATTTCTCACCTGTAAGACACAAAGTTAAAGCCTCCTTTTGCCTGTTATCCTGGACAAATAATGCTGTGAAAGCTATTAGGCTCAGAGCATGGTTGCTTACTGCCCTCAAAAATCACACCAGTAACTAACACCAGCTCAGGCTACTATTTCTTCAGCTGCATGAGTTGAACCAAGAGCATCCACACGCCTGACTGCAGTTTGTTCCTGGTCTACACACAAAATGTGTTCATCAGGGCTGAGCATGGGTCAGAACTGTGTCCCTGTGCACTGTGACCTCCAGTGGGTCTGGCTGTGGCCCCACACTGAATGTACGCTGGGGATCGGTGGCCTCCAGCTCCTCTGTGGCTATGTGCTGGGAGGAGCACAGGGTGACTGGCTGAGGGATACCAGCACCTTCTGAAGGCTATCAGCAGCTTCTACAGGCTACCAGCACCTTCCACACAGGGTTGAGGAGGAGAGAACTGAGCAGTTCCCAGCTCTCTGTTATTCCTGACAGGCATTTCTGTGCAGCTGGGACAACAAACGGTAAGTACAGAACTGCTGGGCATAGCCTCCACCCCAGAGCCCAAGAGGACAGTCACACAGCTTCTGCTGCTCAGTAGGAAGCTGGACCGTGATGGGAAAGTCTACCACAAGGACTGTCATAGATGTCACTGAAAGAATCTCAAAGGACACCAAACACTTGTGTTTAGACAGCTGAATTGATGCTGGAACCTCTACACACCAGAGTCACAAACACCACTTGCATTTCTGGGCTTACTGCATGTTTCAGAGCTTCTTCATTGCAATGTGTCAGAGAAGGGCACTTGGGGACACCTTCACTGACTGGTACAGCTGCAGAATGTCTGCAAGGGCACTTGAGTAACATACTCAGCCTGCAGTGCTGCTTGGCACCACTGTCTTCCATGACTTCTGTTATGAATGGATGATGTGGGTTTAAATCTGCTCCTGTCTGTTGCCCAGGCCTCTGGCAGCAGGCAGTCACGTTATTGAGGTGGCCAGCATCCCAAGATCCACTACCATTTGCAAGTTCTTTAATAATGGCTGATTCAGTCTATTATAAAATGAATTATTTATACAAAATAGACACAAACCTAACAGACATAAGACTATTACTACACAGGGAAAAGATTAAAAAGGCATACTAGTATTTACATGCGGAGTTCAAGGTACCATTAAAATTACAGCTAGCTGAGAAAGAGTATAACTTAGGATTCAATGTTTCTTACCATCCAATTATCTTGATGGGGTACACATCGAAGTCTTTTCCCTCGGTTTCTGGAAAAGTAACCTGGAGTTGGTCCAAGGCTCCAGGAAGAAATCTTCTCACACATCTCCACAGAGTGTGTTAGAGACTTCTGCCTCTGTGATAATTGTGTGGGCTTTTTATAGACATAAGAACCCTGTCTTTTGGTCAAGAATATTCCTTCCATCTCTTCTCACGTTTGCTTTCCAGACTAAGATGTGTATTCAGGGCTTGGTCTCAGGCCCTCAGGAGCCTAGAGGTGATTCCCTGCTGAGCTCTCTGGCTCCTCCATGGGCTATTAGTCTGGCCTGAGTTATCTCTTCCAAATGCCCTAGCCATGAGAGAGGGGGAACGTCCTGCCACAACCTCCCCTCCCCTCTCCTCCCCTTCCCTGTCCTCTCCTCCAAGGCTTTTCAGCAGCTCACACAAAGCCACTTGCCAAGATGGGCACAAAATAACTTACAACTTATTTTAGGATGGCAAAATCAAGTTTTACAATAGAATGGAGTTTTGCAGTTACTGTAAAATGCTGGGCCACGGAAGAAAAATATCATGGGATTACAGGACGTTTCACAGTCATACAGATGGAAATGGAAGAACTTCATTTTCTCTCACTAACAACACTGAAGGAACCTCCTCCCCTGTCTCCAAATAGACCATGGTCACCTTCACATAACTCTGGGGACAGAGAGAGAGAGCAGGGAGAGAGCAGCTACTAGAGTGATTTGATCTTTGGCCACAGGGAATCTTGAAAAGAGGCCAGAGACCTGGAAGGACAGCTCCAAAGGGCCTTGGTGAGCTGGGCTTGTTGCTTCTGCTGTTGGATGATAATGGGAAAGGTGCAGTTCCTCCCCCAGAAACTAACACCTCTCACATCCCAATTCCTGCTCAGACAGCAGCAGTGCCTAAGCTGGTCACATGGCTATGTGCTGTTCCCCAAGCCGGTCTTTTCTCCTGCTAGAACAGAAAAATAAGTATCACAGGGCATTATTGGGGTTATTTACATTACCCCAGCAGTCTGTGACCTATCCTTGGCACTGACAGTGAGACCCACGTACAGCCAATTCAGACTGTATGAACAGAGATTTCTATTCTCCTGAGGTGTGGGTCAACTAACCTGTGCGAGATACTGCACTTGAATCTTCCTGTTGCTTCTGTGACAATCTAATCTAAATCAACTCCATCTACTTTCCTCAGATGATGTTTTGTGGGTGTGAGAAAGTAGGAATTGAGGACTTGGCACTCCCAAAGCTTGTCTTCATTTGCAATCATTAGCTTAACTTAATATACCTCAATGACTTCATTTGTACTTAGCCTAGCTTTAGGGACCACTGGCATTCAGGAAGCCCTACTCCAGCTACTGGAGTGATTTGATTAGCAGTGCTGAGTGATTAGATTAGCAGAGTGGCTGGACAGACTGTTAATTACTTTTTGTCATTCCAGCTGATGTATCCCCACTGCACCAGGAGCTCGAGCTATGTATTTGCATAGACAAAATGTGCATGCTTGTACTCAGTGGTTTGTAATTCACAGCCTTGCCTGCAGCCAGTGCTTCTGGTCCCTCAGCTTACATGTCAGAGGTCTGCACCAGCCGCAAACTCCATTGATAGCCTCTACTGGGATCATTGCATGGTGCTTAAAATGTCAGCAAGAGAAACTATTGGTTCTTTGTCATCACTCCAGCAGAAACCTATTTCAGATTCTCTGGGTAATGTTGTTTCTGGAGTGATGTTTCTTAGCATGCAAAAGTGCCTCATTGCATAAATACTATAGTTTTGTGATGCTGCTACAAATAACAGAAGTTTTCACTGTCTCTTAAGTTCTCCTGTGTTCCAATTATGGCAAAAAAGCTTCCTAGGAAATAACCCTAGTTTTAAGTCTGGGGCTCCAGAGAAGTATGTGCTCACATTCTATTTGTGACCATTTCTGTTCAAGGACAAATGAAAATAAAGTGAGTAGGAAGTGAAAGTAAGATTTCTCTCTGTGAACCTAGTCCCCTGTGAGTTACATGTTTAAGGTCATTGATCACCTGGGCTGCTGAAGACAAGCAGCTTCAAAAAATGCTGCTTTTCTTCCCTTTGGTGACTTCTAGGAAATGCAGCTTTATTGAGTGCTTGATGCTTTGGTAGATGAAGTTCAGTGAGATGAATCCTACCCTTCCTGCTCTCTGCCAAGAGGAAGCAGACCTATGCTGGTGCTCCTCTGCCAAGAAATAGCAGACATTATGTTTCCCCATATGGAGCAGAGCTCTGGATTATTGTGGAATTCCCTTTCTATTAAAAAGCAGACCAAAATAGTCCATGTTCAGAAATAACTGAAAGATTTTTAGTAATGTGGAAGAGGTGTTTTTTCCAGGATGCCAGAGACAATTTAATGTTCTGTTAGATTGTTATAAATTCCCTCGTCCCTCCAGGTAGTAAAAGCATGTAAGGTAAAAAGGGAAAACATAAAGTGATGCTGTACAAATGATTTCAAAATATAAAACTGATAAGGAAAAGTAGCATAAGAAAGAGGATAGGGCTGTGATGTTTTGCATTGCTCCTAGCAGTTGATTTTTGCACAGTAAAAGCATAAAATCCTGCAATACTGGACCTACACCTCCTCTGCACTGGGAATTTCACTATATGAGGTGTGAGACAATGAAAAATCAGGGCCATAATATCCTACTGAGCTTCTGAGTCATCTTATTGCACTGAAGTAAAAGCACTTTAGAAAATACAAGCCATCTGTGATGTTAAATACAATTATCTGATTTGCCTTAATAAATGCTCACAAAGCACTGCCAGCCACTTCTATTTTTCAACACTATTCTGAGTCATTCAGAAGCAGGTAAAGGTCATCATGCTAAGACCTTATCAACTCTGATCATTATCAAGTTGTTATTTTCTGCAATGACACAACTGTTTCCCTCCAAATTGAGCACATAAAAGAACTTTACAGGAGACGTATTTTTTTTTTAGCTCTATCCTGGTTTCAGCTTAAACCGTGACAGCTCTGACATTCAGAGGATCACACTAGGTGTATAACACTGAAGTCACCACAGTACTGGTTATTACTTATAGCTTCTTCCTAATGGCATCAAGGTAAGTGACAAACATTATTGTTGTTAAAGGTCAGATCCCAAGCTCTGTATTTCAGATTCCTCATGACTGGAGCTTCTGTGCACCAGGAATTATCCAGATATGTCCCGTTTCCATTTGCACAATAATTCTGCCCACGTGTTAAAGGGACACTGTGATTGTACAAATTATGTGTTTTGGTTGTAAGTGCCCTGCGCTCAGGATGTGACCGCCCCATTGGGCATACACAGATCATGTTCCAGGCAGGCTCTGTACAGATGCGTAAGTCCCACACTGCAGAAGTTTATGTATTTCTTGCCAGGGAGGCCTAGAACAGCTATGATAGTGCTACCTAAAGCTTTATTTCTCAGAAGTTATTTACACCTGTAGCAAAAGCTACAAGTATGAATTTAAAATCTATGTTGCGTAAGTGGAAAAGTTTGCAGCTGACCATCAGGAAAAGCTGCATGTATGTTACCCAAATCTGAGCACACTGAGCACAAATATCAGTGCACACACTAGCTAGTGTCTAACGTGTGAGTGTAGCAGGAGTGATTTAAATACTTAACCAGTAAAAAACAATATAATAGCTCCACTGCAGACCTGGTCCAGGTTCCTCAAAACAGCAAAGAAAATTGCTATAACCAGATGGAGACACTGTCCAAGCAGGCAGAGATGGTGTTAGGAATGCCAAAGCCCACCTGGGGATGTAGCTGCATAAAGCACAACAAGAAGAGCTCTACATCTATGTCAATAGGAAGACAGGGGAAAAATACGGGCCTGCTGCTGAATGGGAAACAGGCTGTAGTGACAAAGTACATCAAAAAGGCCAATGTATTCAATGCCTTCTTCACTTCATCTTTACTTGTAGGGCCAGCTTTCAGGAACTGCAGGCCCCCGGGAGCAGTGACAAAGTCTGGCACAAGGAAGACAAGCCCTTGGGTGGATGAGGACTAGGTCCGGGAACATTTAAACACATTGGAGATATATATATATATATATAAACTCACAGGGCTTGATGGTTTGCACCTGACAAGTGCTGAGGGAGTTCGCCAACACCATTGCAAGATGACTCTCAATCATCTTTGAAAGCTCATGGCAACTGGGGAAGATTCCTGATGACCAGAACAGAGCAAATCTGGACAACTACAGGTTAGCTGGCTGTGCCGTGATCCCTATGAAGGTAACAGAGCAACTAATCTGGGAAACCATTTCCCGTATTCAGGATAGGAATGCCACTGTACTGGAATCCATGGTCAAAAATGGATTTGCACAGGGGAAGTCAAGCCTGACTTGACATGCCCGACCTGACAGCCCCCTATGATGAAATGACTGGCTTTCAATTCTGTATCCAATAGCACTGTCTTAGAAAACTGATATAGTACAGGCTAGGTAAGTGCTTGGTGAGGTGGATAAAAACTGGCTGATATGCTGAGCTCAAAGGATTGTGATCAGCAGCACAAAGTCCATGTAGAAGCCAGACATTAGTGGCCTACTCCAGTGGTTGATACTGGGGCCAATACCCATCTGTCATTAATGAACTGGGATGATGTAAAAGTGTGCACCTTTACCAAGTTTGTTGATAATCTCAAACTGGAAGGAGTGGCTGATACAGAGGATGGTTATGCTGCCATTCAGAGGAGCCTGGACATGCTGGAGTGTGTCCATTGAGGGCCATGAAGATGATTAAGCAGTACCATCTTCAGGACTATGTCTTATTCAAGAAGAGGCTGAGAGAGATGGGCCTGTTCAGATCATAGGAGAAAAGTCTTTGGGGGCATCTCATCAATGTGTATAAATACCCGATGGTGGGGAGTAAAGAATGTGGAGACACATTCTTCTCAACAGTGTCTCAGAAAGAAGGCAATGGCCACAAGCTGAAATGCAGAACACTCCATTTAAATACAAAAAGAAACTGAGGAGAGATCAAACACTAGAGCAAGTTGCCCAGAAAGGCTGTGCAGTATCCACCCTTGGCAATATTCAAACCTAAACAGACATGACCCCAAGCAACCTGCTCTAGTTGCCCCTGCTCCAAGCACAGGTTTAGACTAGATGATCTGTAGAGCTGCCTTCCACCCCCAATGGCTCTGTAATTCAGTGCTTGCAGGTTACTGACAGCACTGAATTGTTTCAGTCCTCATAGAGTTGCAGTTCAACAAACAACAGCATTAGTCAGGATTGTTTAAACAAGTTACTCAACTGTTTGCTAACTGGTCACATGGACCTGCTATAGTAGACTGCTTCTCTAATTCTGTTTAAATACACATCCTCTATTAGGTATGGTTCTTCCATTTTTTATGGGGAATGTTTATGTGTTAGGGGTCAGTGATTCACACTCTCCAACCATGAGCAAGGAGGCCACTCAATGTTTAAATTTTCTCTGCAGGAAAGGGACATAAACATTTTTCAGGAAAGCACAAATCTCATTCACTGCTCTCAGATCTCCAGTACAAACTAACTCATCTGAGGCTATCACTGAAACAGCCAAATTCTGCATCAGTGACATTACCCTCACTTGTTCCCACCTCACACCACCCAATTCCTTGTGCTACCACATTGTTTGGGCAGTCACCAGTGAATGAGAGCAGGTAACTGATGGGTGTAACACTCAACAGGCTTTGTGCCAGGTTTCAGAAGAAAGGAAGGCTGTTGGAGGTTAATGATAGCAGGAAGGTAATCCACCACTTTAGATAGTAAAGTGCTAGTCCAGGGCAGCTAAAGACATTAATGAAATCACAGGATGATGCAGGGTAAAAGGAACTGCAAGAGGTCTGTAGCCCAGTCTCCAAGCAGGATCAGGTGCAAGACCCAAGCAGGTTGCTTAGGGCCTCATGCCGGTGGGGGCTTGGGAATCACCAAGGATGGTGCCTGCAAAACTTCTCTGAGCATCAACCTGCTCCTATAAATGACTGCCCACCAGATGAAAAAGGGTTTCCTTATAAACAGCCTGAACCTCTCTTTTTTCAGTCTATGCCCAGTTTTTCCCAGCCTCCCCCACACAAGAGTGGAAAAGCCAGACTCAAAAAGCTGCCATGCAAGGCAGTCACAGCTGTCGTCTCTGCCTGCAGCCCTACTGCTGATTTTGGACTGTACTGCTGGGCAAGCTGTCACAAACTTGCTTTGGGAGGAAAATCTGTGGCATGTTTCCACATTTGTATAAAAATTATCTATAGTTTACCACAAAGCAATGAATGGAATAACCCATTGTAGCGGTACAGTTCGAAACTGGGCAGAAACACCATTTAAGTGTAGTGGTTTTGTTCACATTTCTTACTTTCTGTGAGAAAAGGGATTTGGAAATGCAAAGCAGGCTTAAAACGTTAATGAATATGAAGAAGTTTATTACTAACAGAATTAAAAGTAACAAGAAATTATAAGAAGTTAAAGAAAAACCGCCTTTTCCTCTAGTACCTCCCTTTTTTACTTAACTCGCACAAAGGATAACAAATTTTGATTTTGGTCAGTATTAGAGTTCTTAAAAGTCTCTCTAATATTTAAGGAAAAAAGGTTTCTTTTGCTTAACGTGGTTTCCAAACTGCCCAAAAAGCAACAGACTCGCTCAGAAATTCTGCTGCCGTGAAAAATATCTCTCCTGTGAATTTTGCAGTCTTCCCACAACGGCCAGCATGGGCCACACATAGGGTGTTTCTTTTTTAAGGATAAGCAAATTCCAGCCTAAAAAGCAACTGTTCTCTTTTTCATAGAATCTCCAGAAGTCTCTTATAGCTCCTAGGTGACCTGGCGTGGTTACTTTTCCTTTTTCACAGGCTGCACACAAAATTCTCCTCCCACTATGTCTTTCAAATGGATTAAAGAGGAAAGAACAGTTTGTGATATTACAGTTTTTACCATGGCCTGCAAAAAGTATTTCTAAGCTTCGCGCTGGGCGCAACTCCGCCCTCTTTTCCCATCACCCTCTTCAGCTCCATCTCACATGACTCACTTTCTCTCTCCCTCTGACCTTGAAGCTGCTATGATTTTCTCTTTCGCGGGCTGCAGCAGATCTCTGCCGGATCCCGCCGGCTCTGGCAAAAGGAAGAGAAAGGTCACGGCACCTTCAGCTCTCATCTCGGCCACCCAGTTCCAGCTCAGTTAGAATTCTCTGGCTGTGCAGCTACTCAGGACTCCGAGGTAGCTTCTTAGCAGCTTAGCCTGCCACCACCGCTGGGGGTTGAGGGGAAGAGGGAGGGGAAAAGGAGAAAGCCCAGGCCGGGGCCCAAAGGCCCAGAAAGCCCTCCCCACCCCCTTCTGGCAAGAAGGCTGGAACAAAAAGGAAAGTTCCCATCTCTCCATGTGGTTTAAATATGTAAATTCCGAGAAGCGTTATTGGTCTAAATGACTGTCCATCAACTCAAGCTCAACCCACAACACCCATCAAAACATTTGATGATCCCAAAAGTCAGTACCATTTTTTGTGCATAAACAAAAATATGGGCGTTACTGGAAAGTGGAATTAACCTCTGTCTTGGTTTGAAAAGACAGATGTCCGTTAAGGGAAGGCTGGAGTCTCCCTTGGAATGGAAGATGCAACCCCCTTCCCTCCAAATTATTATAATTTTGAAATCAAGGGCTTTCAGGCAAAGATATGGGGAATAGGAATAACAGTTCTTTTACTTATTTATATATATGTAAAACCCAAAACAATAATACAGAAACACTGGCTTAAGCTGACAGAGTCAGGGTAACCTGGCACCCTGCCAGGCAGGGTGGTGGTAGCAGTCCGATCAGGTGAAAGCTGCAGTTCTCTTTGAAGTGGTTCTGTTGAAGCAGTGATCTTGTAGAAAAGGTCTGGTCTTCCTCAAAAAGTCCAGTGGTGGTTGTGTAGCTCTTGTCCTCTGGGAATCCCATGGGAAAGGCTCTGTCCTCTGTTGCAAAACCCCCAAACTTGATCCAGATGGAAATGCTTGGCTCCTTCCCCCTGGGCAGAGCATCTCACAATGGGATGGTGAGTCATAAGGCAAGGCATTGATGAGCCCATTAACAGGAGATGGTCCAGGAGCGAGTTATCTATGAGTCATGCAGCAGGGCATTGTTGGCATTAACAAAAGATAGCCCAGAGGGAGGAGGCAGGGAACAGCCATTAACAGAAGATAGCCCAGAGGGAGGAGGCAAGCAACATTGCTACACCTGGTTTCAACAGCTCATGAAGATGGTAACAGAATACACGGTAACCCAGGACAACCTCACACTTTTAACAGGAGTGACATTTGTATATAGTGCTGTCTGCCTCAGACATGTGCAGAGCATGTTAACCCACCCACTTCCCTTCCCTGATCTTCTATCAAACGAAGTAAAACACAAAAAATTCTACGAATCTTCTGGGTATTTTAACACTCACATATCATTTCTTTCTTTGAAAATGAGAGCAAAGAACATGGTTCTTTAAGAATATTTTAATTTATTTTAAAAAATAAATAAATAACGGGGAAAAAATAGAGAAGACACCAGAAAGTGCTACAGTAATGATAAAATACACCTTGCAGACACCTTGTGATTGTTTCTGAGTCTCCTACAAATCCCTAAATGCACCTTCTGTAGTATTATGGATTATCACACAAAATATTTTTGACAATTAGGAAATGTAGGTGTGTAAGATAAACAACACTAGAAGTGGATTTCAGGAACTGTATAAACAACAAAAAAAAAATCATGTAATTAGACTACTACACTAGAAAAACCTGAATTTCATTGCCTTAGTAACACTGTTAAAATCTTATTACATGTATTTAAACATTTTTGTCTGTATTTCCCTTGCCTAATAACTCTTCTGAAGTCATTCTCAGACCCCAGAAAACTCCTTCTGAACATTAGTGCTTACACTTTGACACATACCATACCTTGGGTCATTTTGTGGTAGTAAGGCTGGATCCACACTAGCATAAGAATCTGCTTCCATGGATCAGAGCATGGGATTTACACTGAAACTCTGTTTCTCCCCTTTTCTCAGTATATGCTTACATGGGTTAAACAGCGCCTTTTAATTAAAAGAAAAAAAAAGCAGCAATGCATCCACCATTTTCTCCATGTGCCTTTCAGGTATTTGCATGAGTCTCAAGTTTCTTAGGAAATGCCACTTCCTGGAGAAGAAAAGAGAATGCAGAGAAACTCCACACCCTCCTCCTCTCACTCCAGATCTGGCACCCACTATTCCTCAGGCTGTTTTTCCAGACATGTGGCTGACTCTGACAAAGGGAGGGGAACTGGAAGGGAATTCTCTACTCACTGCTTCCACACTTGAATTTCCACCTACCTCCTACACTGTAGTATCCACAAAATTTCTGCTGAAACATCCTTGTTTTTCATTAGCAAACAAGTGCAGCTCCTGGCCTAGGGTGTGTGCTGAGAGTGTGCCTGAACCATCATACAGCCCTTCCCTTTTCCGCCTCCAGCCCTCCATACTGGCAGAGGCACTGAAGTGGAAAGCCCCACTTCTCCTTCCCCATCAGTATCATCTGTATAGTCCTACACATGTTCCTCCCACACCTTTTCCCAAACTAAATGTACTTATCATCAGTACTTACCTTTGAAATACACACCCATTTCCACATATTCTTTCCCAAGAATGTTAGAGTCCAGATACTGAAATTTTAGGCAGATGGTGTGGTCCTGTTTCTGTCATATTTGAGTTTGACAACAAACTTTGAATGGTTTTAATCTCACCATCACAGTTTAGGCCCACTCAGCTAAGCAAATCACAGCCAAAAATGTTCAGACATGGCTGTGCCACCGTGTGTTCACTGCCAGAGACAAGTGGTGCCTAACTTGAGGTTAACAATTTTCAGATGTTTCTTCAATTGTCCTTGAAAACTGCTCCTTTGCACGTGTTTGGGCACCCAAAATAAAATAATCATGTTTGAAAATCTTGGGTCACAATAACATGGCAGAAGTACCTTGCTAACAACATCATTAGATGAAGAAAAGTGAGAATGTCAGTGTTTTACAGAAAAGACAGGAGCACAAGGAGTTGCTTAAAGCTTAATGACTGTTGAGTTTCTGTAAAGTGAAAGGGGAATAAAAAGAAAAAAATGATGATGGATTGTAGTGTAGTGAAGTATGCAAGTCTAACTTTGTTTAGACTTCAGAACTCTTGCAATACATCAATGCTGTTGATGGACATTCATCAACTGTACTTTCATCTGATGTTAGCTGGCAGAAGTCCTATTCAGAAATAATTCAAATGGCTAAGGAGCCCCTGGTCAGTACTGCCTTTTCATCTGGTGACCTAGGGCTAAGTACACAGCAAACTCACTGTGGCTGTGACAAACCAAGTCTGTTCAAAAGGAGTTTGCTACACTTTTAAGAGAAAGTTTAGAAGAAACCTCTCTGAAGAAAGGCAAGGTAAAATGAGAAGCAAGAAAGCAAGGCAGAGAAAACAAGAAATAGCTCTTTCTTAGCAGAGAAAGACGGTCTTTTTCTACGCTAAAATTAAGCAGGGTGTTTAAGAAAGTTAGCTCACTTTCACCTGATGCTTCCGAAAGCTCTTCTCAAAACAGATTGTACTTTACCATAGATTAATTGAATCAATTCACACAACCTCTTGAATCAATTCACAGCTGAAATGAATAGGCAGGATGGCAGGTCCTTATGGATGCCTTTATTTAAGTGATCAGCTCGGGTGGGGGCCTGAGGGGTTGCATACACTGCTGCTGCTGCTGCGGCTGCGGCTGCGGCTGCTGCTGCTCCCAGGATCAACCTGGAGGAGGAGGAGTGCAGCTTTGTCACCTCGAGTGGCAGAGCTGGGGCTTCTGTCCCCATGAGAGTCTGTAGGAAGACCTCTCGCTGGCTCGATGTCTGGGGTCCTAGTCTGTGGTCAGTTCTAGGTCAGGGTGATCAGAAAAAATTTTGAAAAAGGGGTTTTGGGGACAGTCCCCCTCCCTCCCGATCTAGGGACATTATTTTTGTTCTTCAGTTGTGTGTTGGCTCGTTGTTCTAGGCCTTCTTTTCCTCAAATGGTGCCTTGACGCTCCTCATTTGCATATAAGTCTGGACACCATTTTCCTCCTTAAAGTCATGGGCACCATTCTGGGGAGCAGCGGAGGCGGTTTTCCCGACGGAAAAGGGGTACAAGGGAATGATAATAAAAGAGTGAGTGGCAAATACAATGAGGTAACAATTACAACCATAGGGCAATGAACAATTATAAATAAATAATTTTAAAAAAGGTTAAATATTTACAACCATGGGGGTAATGAACAATTATAAATAAATAATATAAAAAATGGTTAACTAATATTCCTGGTACAACAGTCATAACAGTGAACAAGTATTATCAACCAACTATTTTTGACTCTTGTTTCTCACAACAGCCTCTTTTTTTCTAATGAGAAACATACATTAAATTATAATTTGTCTAGTTTTGACCAGAATTTGTTAAGTTTCTGATGGTTTTAGATACTGTTGAATATTAGGTTTCACTAGCTATTAGGTATCACACTACACCTTTTAACATCTGTCATGCCCTATTTGCTATCTAATCACAGCCATAATTTTGCTGTTCTTCAGCAGGCATGAAGTTGTAATTAAAAACTACAGGGCTGTTTAAGGGGCTTAGTAAAATTGTACTCACTGGGGATGTCCTCAGGGTCCAGAGCTGAAATGTAGTTACCAGACTACAGCTCTCCATATCCATGCCATTTCAGCTCTGAGCCTTGATTTATTCCCTCTATGGCTCCCAACTCATTCCAAAGAAGAAAGCACTGCTTCGCATATGCATTAGCCAGGTAAT
Source organism: Dryoscopus gambensis (assembly GCA_013389985.1). Taxonomy (NCBI): domain Eukaryota; kingdom Metazoa; phylum Chordata; class Aves; order Passeriformes; family Malaconotidae; genus Dryoscopus; species Dryoscopus gambensis. The sequence continues at coordinate 402,941 of WEIT01007820.1, read as the reverse complement.
TACTCCAACATATCTCCAAATATTGTCACAGTCAAATAAATGATTAATATTTGAATACAGAAGCTTAATACAAAATGTCATCAAAATCACAGAAGCTTATTATGTATTGAAGGCTGTATGCGTGTATTACACGTATTTGAAAACTGTGATATCTAGGATCATCCTATTTTCTTGACAGAAAGCATGTGAAGATCAGTCCATTCTGCCAGCATATGGGATCAGGTGTGGGACTGTATTGCACTTGGGAGTACCAGGATATCCTCTCAATTTTTTTACTTATAATGCACTGTGAGTATGCCTACCACTTTGCAAACACATGAACGACAAGGCTGCTGCTTCAGGAAACTTGTATCTTGACTCATGTACAACAAAAAGGCTAATAGTTCAAGTGCTTATGAGAGCAAATAAGAAGTCCGGTCTTCAGGGCAAAGTTGTTTATTAGAAGACTTAAGGAAAGAGTTGGGCTTCAAGACATTCCTTACTGGCTCTGAGTTTCCTTCATAAAATAAATAATGACAACCCAATTTTTAATTACTTTAGATATTTCAAGGATGTCACAGTTCCTGGGGTTTATGAAGACAGCATTCACTCGCATATTGTATGTTCTTGCACTCTAATTTGAAGGTTTGTTTTGCAAAAATTTGTCACAAGTAACACTTATTAGCCACAATAGCCACTACTAACAAACAAAAAGAACATGTGGCAATGTTTTCATGGCCTATCTGGGTTTGCCCTTGTATACTCAGTCCCTTTGCTGTTGTCCTCTTGATTTTAATGACATAACTTTGATGAGTGGAGTAATTCATAGACTCTTTCTGGGTAGTTAATATTTGCTGGTACACTCAAAATAAAAAAAAATGGCTACTTTTGAAGTGGAAAAAATCTTCAAAACCAGGACAGATCTCGAGGGTGCCAAGGCTGTTTGGTGTAAGATTTCAGAGGACTCGAAGCAATGACTCCACTACTGTGTCTCTTATCTCCTTCGTTTTCTGGATTTGTTGTAGGACCTGTCAGAGTGGGATAGGATGGAGAACTGACAAAAACTGAGGGCCTCACTCAGGGGTGAAGTGCCGACTGGTAGTTCCCGGTGCTGTGCGTGCCTTTTTCTTTCGCTGCGGACAAACTCATCCGGCCAGCCAGGTCGTGCGGCGGGGTGGGACGGGGACAGGATGGGCTTATCCTGGAGCCGTCAGCCTGCATGCTTGAGATGACTGAAATCCTGGAGAGAAACATCCCAGCGCTGTGAAATAAAGCTTCTTGGGGCAGGGTGCCCGCACAGTCCCTCTCCCACACAAACGCCTCGTCGGAGTCCCCAGCCCTGCCGCCTCTCACAGCCCACGGCCCGCCCCCGTGCTGCTGTCCCTGCCCGGCGGGAACACGCGGAGGCGCCCCGAG
>WEIT01007820.1:343637-401046 GCA_013389985.1 Dryoscopus gambensis | reverse complement strand
GGCGACCGAGGCGCCGCCGTCCCTCGGTGCTGCCCAGATCCCTGAAGTGCCCCGAGGCCGCGATGCCCACGTAGCTCCAGCCGCCCCCGGCCGTCCTCCGCATGGACGCAGAGCTGTGCTCGGCCCCTCCTTCCCTCAAAAGGATGGAGAAGCCAGAGGGCCGAGATGCTCAGCTCCTGGGCAGCCGGCAGCTGTGAGGTGTTCATAAAGTGCCTGGCTCGTGGGGAGGTACCACGGTAATCGAGGCTATAGGTACCAAGTCCTGGACAGGTGGGTGCTTTGCTAGGTCTTCCAGTAAATGCTGGGCTCCCTTTAGCTGTCTAACGTTGGCTCTGTGTTCCCTTTCCGCTGGGTCTTTTGGGAAGTTGGAGGAGAGGGGTGTATGGGAAATGGCAAATCTGCTTTCCTGCTCTCTGCTCTCAAAATTCACTTGGTTTTCTGGCACTTTAGAGTGAGGCAGTGACAGTCCTGTGGTTTGTGCCTCATCTTGCTTGTTTTTTGGTGCCCTTGGGAAAATTTAAGAATCCTGTATAAACCAGCCATCTGACCCCTTCTCCTGTGCTTAATTTAGTGTATATCAGTATTTTTGTATATTCATTTTGAGACTACCATGAATTTGTTTCTCAGTTATGCTGAAATACACAGTTCTGTCAGAGACACTTGCTTTATTGCTGAAAATCATGCTGAAGCTGTCTTTTGCTGAGTACCCAAGTGAACAGCACAAATGATAGTCTAGCAAAAACTTAGGCTTCCTAGATGCAGTGGGGAGCTTAACATCCCTGAAAACCAGCTTCCTATGCAAATTCAAATAAAGGTGAACAAGACCACTGTGTCTCAAAAGGTGTCTCTCAACATCCCAGGTTGTTCGTCCTAAGCGTAAGCGTCTCCATGAGGCAAACACTTCTAATGTACAGGCTGCTTTACTGAATGGCAGTTTTGAAGACTGGAATGATACAAAGAAGGAAGGTAGTGGTCCTGAATAAAAGCATTACTTCTTTGGTACCAAAAGCATAGCCACATGAACTGGGCATGCGTGCCTGATAGTGGGTAAGTAAGTAAATGAAATGGACTGCCATGCACCAGATGGTTCATATGCCAGCAGCAACCCCTGTTTCAGTATGCTCACTAATGTCATCCTCTTTTATTTACTTGAAGTCCTTCTCAGTCTGTTTGCTACATCTTTTCAGGTCTGTAATAATTCCTGTCATATCTGCAGTGCCCTCCATCTGAGAATCTCTAAAAGCTTTGTAAATATTAATGAAGGAAAGCTCTGCTGAAGCTTTGGGAAGCAGTGCCTTTCCCTTCTCCTGAGATGGAATTTTTTCTTTAACTCCTTCTTCCCATTTCCTTCCCCCAGGATGCATCCTGCTGTGGTGTCTCAGAATAGTCATTCTTGTCTGTATGTTCTGCATTCCTCCCATTTTGTTTTTTTCTCCCTCAACTTTTCTTGCCATTGCGTAATTCTGTTGCCCGCACACTAACACAGCAGTATGACTATTTCAGCACAAGTAGCCGTGTGGCCATGACTACTTTGGGTGTATATAGTGCATCCACATTTCAGGCCCTTTATTATCCATCATTTTCTGTTGGAACCATGTTTCTTTGTCTGACTGTGCTTAAAACCTTGCTTTTCTCTTAGGGCATCTTCTGCCTTATTGGAGCCCTGAGTGTGAGCTGTGTTCTGTTCCTGAACTGTGACTTTTGGCAACGAACATGTGGCATTATGGCTTCTGTTTGGAAAGCTGAGGGGTTACTTGTTCCTCATGACTCCAATCACCACAGTGTACAGACCCTGCTTTAGTTGAAAGTAAAGTTGCCATTGAATCTTCTTAATAGATAGTTTTGTAGAAAAATGTCCTGGACTCAGGAAGAACAGACAGTTGGGATTTTTTTGTTTTCTGTTTGTTTGATTTGTTAGTTTTCTTTGGAAAAATGCTTTCCTGGTTTGCAGCTTGGGATCTTGAGAGCATAACCTGCTGTACATCAGTTCTGGAAGCTTGGAAATGAGGTTTAAGTCTGCAGTAGTCCACTGGGAGCTTGACTAGGATAGGGTTCCTGGGCTTTCTTTTATAGAGTGAAGCAAGGCTTTTGAATGGTTGGGCCAACTGGCTTCTTGTGCAGACTTGCAAGTGGCTGGCTCTGGGATGCAACTGGCAGGGAGTGGAAAGGTCCCTGGGGCACAAGGGGGGCCTGGATTCTGCAGCATGGAATTTCCTGACCAGAGCCAACGTCCGCTGCCCCACCAGCTCCACCAGGGCTATAGTTCTATGGAAACTGCCTGTTTGTCAGCTTCAGCCACAAACCCAGAGTCTTTCTTTTGTTCTTCCTTTCAGAAATGCTCTGTGTGGCTGAGGTGAAAATACTTTGTAGCTTATACTTTTTGGAGAATCTTCGAAAAATTTGTTCATTTTATGTAACAAATTGCTGAAATTTTCCTCAAATCTGATTATTTTAAAGCTGTCTTAGCATGGGGTTTAGTTATGGCAACAAATGTCCATCGATTTACTTAAGGAAAATATCCTAACATTTTTGCTGGGATAGCTGACAGTGGTAGACTTACAAATATGAAGTGGGAATTTGGAGAATACTACAGTTCTTTGCCAGTTATATATAATACATACTTTAGTGTCCCGAAAGAGATTCTGTGGACTGGGAGGTCTTTTGGGCTGTGTAATGCCAGTGCTTCCAGACTGATGAAGGATTGGTGTGTGTATGAGGAAAGTGAGTTTGCACTCCTTAATATGAGCCCATCGAGATGGGAGCACTGCCAAGGTAAGTCTATTTTTAGACTCAACAGTTTTGACAATGTTCCTTTAAGTGTTTTTTCTCCTTCTAGTAAGAATGAAAGAACTAGGTCAGAGCCAGTAGAAAAAGGCTTTTGATCTCTGCAAGTGTTCTCAAATTTTTTTTCAGTTTGCTCTTGTGCAGCAGAGGTAAAGGGGAAAAGAGAGAAATGGTGATTTCCTTCCCCCCAGTGTTTATTGCACAGGAAAGTGAGAGACTGACAGCACCCACCAGATGATATCTGCATGCAGGTGATCCCACACAGTTCTGTTGGATCCCCTGCAGCTCTGATTTGTGGTGTCTTTGAGATTCCTGTGCAAAGAAAAGTGCTAATTATATCATGGGGTTCTTTCATGGTAAGTGTTTAATGAAGTTTGGTCTAACACCTTTCTTGCTGTGTATAGGGTTTGGAAAGTGCTGCATGCATTTGTTGGAGTGTCGCTAGTGGACACAATGAGGACACGTAAGCTCTGGTCAAGTGTCAAGGAGTAATGACCACCTTTATTTCTCTAAAGAATACTTATATACAAATCTGAACATGACAGTGGATTGGAAGATTGAGGTGACACCTCTCCAATCACACTGGTCATGTAGAAAGTCCATCAAACCTTTGTTGTGATAGAACAGGAATGTAAACATACAAAAGCAGTTATAATTATAGCTACACAACACAAGCAAACAGTTACAATAATAACAGGTGCTATTTACATAAAGTGTGAGAATTGTAAAGTTCTGACTCCAAAACTATGCAAACAATCAGAAAGGCTGAGAAACAGGGCAACATTGGAGGTCTCCTCCTTGAAGTTTATGTAAATTTCCAGTCTCCTATGGCTCTTCTTTAGTAGTGGGCTCATGCTATTAAAACCCTGGATCTTCCCTGGGATGATATTTTTTACTAAGAAGTGGAGCCTTGCTGGCATAAAATGACAATGACTGGCCTCAACCCCTTGGTAATCCTTAAGGAGACTAAGACTCAAAGGAGGTTAGGGCATTCTGTAGAGTGGCATCCAGGTTAACTGCTGCAGGACTGAAGTTATTTGCAGCTTGTAATCAACTTCTATCAGGGTGATCCTGTGAATTTCAGCTATGTGATGTACCTTGGTGTACGCCTTCAGCGCCTAGCAACTCCATGGATATTGAATGCTGCCATGTGTTTCTTCAGAGACTTGAGATACGGTGAGCTCATAGATGTGCTATGCTAACTCTGCCAAGAATCTTAAAGTGAGTTCAGGATCACCCAGAGGACAGCTTTGAAGCAGCTTTCAGTGTAGGTACCTATCATGCTGTTCCAGGGTGTGCCCAAAAGTACAACTCTTCTGACAGGTACTCAGTTATTCAACTTCGTCTTACTCCTACACGCACTTCAAGCTCAGACTGGATATGTCTCCATATCTAAGTCTCCAGGGAATGTGATCCAATAGATGGGTGTTTCAGCACACTTACTTGCCTACGGACCAAAGAAGTAACAAACCCTGTGATTCAAAAATAGGACATGCTTCCATCAGTGTTTTTGGTTTCTTCAGTAATTTCTAACCGCTTCCTAGCTTGAGGGATTCAGACATGTGGCTTGGAAATAGCTGCCAGTTGGAAGCAGGACTGAGAAACACATCTCAATTCAACTCTCCAGTTGAAACAATCACATTGGGTCGTAGCAGAGGAGGTGGCTAAGACAGTGAGGCATAAGATTTGAACATCAGCGTTTGGTCTTGTGTTCTGTGTGTTACTTTCTGACCATTTATTGTAAAAATGCATCAGCAGTTATGGGATTCCAGATCAAAACATAGATCTTTGCTTACCCACATTCATATGGCAGCCTTCCTGTAACATCTACACCCTTATTTCTTGCTCAGCAACAGCACAACCTCCTGCCCGCCTCCACAGTGTTCATACAGCCTGGTGGTTGTGTGTGCTTCTCTGCTTGAGCCACTGCTTAGAGCTTTCCCATCTATGTTGCTACATTTGAAAGGGAGACTGTGAGCTGAATTTCAAAAGGTGCATTCCATTGTGGGAACTGGAGATCCCAAAATGAAGCTGAAACAAAGAATGTCACTGCAATGGAGTGTCTTTGAGTGTATTCAGATTGAGTGGAGGGTGGATATTATGGAAGTTATGTGATCATTTTACCCTCCCTGCTTTTGCAAATGAACCCATATTATGCAGGAATCAAGGTACCAAGTATAGACTTGGTGTGACACTGTGTTTCCTTTGGATGAAATTCGGTTGTAGGGTAAGAGTGTTTCTGGAAACTTGGAAGTGCTTTCAGGTCAATCAGTTTAGATACAGTTCACTGAGTGTTTGACCTTACCCTTTACAAGACTTGGAAGACGTAGAAGCTCAAGGAAGGTGCTGATTAATATGAATTTACTGGTTCAGTACAGTTGAATTCCATCATAAGGTTAGAAATTGCCAGGTGGTGGTAATATATGGACAAAGGAGTCATGCTTATGAAAGTTCATGTGCTTTCTCCGCCAAGAAGGGAATGCAAGTTAGCAAATGACAAGAGTTAGACTTTGGATGCATTTCCTAACGCACTACTGGAAAGTACTGACAAAACCTGTAGTGACATTTTAAGATCTCATGTTTACTGCTTAACTGGAAATTATAAAATAGAACTGTTCTTGAGAGGTTTTGGAGGGTTTTTTTGTTCTTCTGTTATGTCCAAGCATGGCAGCCAACATCCAAGGAGGTTGTGTAGCTTTGTTCCTCTTGTTTACAGCTGAGTGTATGAGGTCAGGGCAAGCTGCTTAGAGCCAGTCTCTAGTGCTTCCCAGTATTGCTGTGTCACAAGGGCTATGGCAAGAGAACAGCAGTGACAGGCTCAGAGCAAGGCACTGGAGCTGGATGGTGTCAGAGTTGCAGACTGGTGCTGATTGTTGAGCTGATAACCATGGAGACGTTTTTGTCCTAAACATCTTCTGTGCAGGCTTGCTGGTGGGTGCAGAACTAGGTGTCTGTGGAGCACTCTAAGTTTTTGGTTTGCCCATTTGTCTCTGAAAGTAACACAGCTAATTTGCAGAGGCAGTAGAGCTGTTAAAAGGCTACTTTTAAGTTCACTGAGTATTGAGTCTGTGGGTCTGTTAGGGTACTGTGCCTGTTCTGGAGCCAATTTTCTCTGTTGTCCTGGCTGAGACAGCTTTACACTCTTGTGCCCTGTTTTGTCTCTTCACTGTCTCTCCTTTTGTCCAGACTGTGTGATCTCTAAAGCAATGCCGCTTTCTGTGAACAAGACATACTCAGAGTTTTAAAACTGAGCAATCCTGCTGTGGGTTATTTCTCATGAAAGCTGTTGCCTTTGAATGGTTACAGGTATTTCCCCTTGCAGATTAACAACTGAACAGCTCAGCCCTCAATTATCTGCTCAAAACATGCAGAGAATGCAGAGAGTGTAGTTCTGGAAGATGCTAAAGGCAAAGGTGGAGAAAGGGGCTAAAAATGGAGTAATTTTGAAGTCTTCTGAAACTGTCTGGTTGGTGCTGGTCAAAATAGCAAATAAGATTTGAAGAACTATGAGGAGAGCTCAGAAAAAGACAAGGAAGATCTTTGTTTCTGTATCGTTGCATATTGCTCTTGTATTGTGAATGCTCCCTGCAGCTTTTGCTTGCCACACCCCAAAAGAAGGAGAAGACTGGAAAGAATACAGAAAAGAACAGTCAGCTGGTCAGAGACATGGTGTGTTCTCTGAAGGCAGGTTACAGATATTGTCATTCTTTAGCTTAGAAAAGAGATGGGCAGGTTACAAAGATTCTGATTCTTTAGCTTGGAAGAGATGACCATGGAGAGAGTCCTTAGGCCTTGATGAATGGTTTGGAGAAGGTGGAAAAAGGAACTGAGTCACAAGGCAGAATAATGAAGCTGTAGGATTTTGTGCTTTAAATTACAAAAAGGAAATAGTTTTTCATATAACAGAGTTCCCCAAGTGCACTTTTAACCTTGGGGTTCATTCCTAATGTGCCAAGGCAGGATCAATTCATGTATACCCTGCTCTCATGCTGTTCTCACAAGCAGTGGCATAAAGGGCTAGACTTCGTAGTCGGACCCAGCCTGATGACTTTTATGACAAAGTCTAGCTCATCTGTGTGTCCAGAACAATTCCACTCACCACAAGAACTTCATTTGCATCAAGTAGCTGAGAGGGAAATTTGGCCAGGACAACCCAGAAACAGAGAGGAGATGGGGAATTAGGCACTGAGCTATAAAAATGCTAACAGGCAGGGTTGTGAGGCATAAGATATATAGCTTTCTTTTTCCTAGTATATAAGAACTGATACTGCTCTGTAAGAGGAACTCTCTGCTTTGTCCAGTCAATGGGATTTGGGGGGAAGGAGGCGCCCCGCATTAGGCTGCAGCTGTAGAAATACCATCCTGGAAAGTACTGATTCTCCACAGCTGGTAGGGTTGGAAACACCTGTACTAACTTCTATAAATGAGGCCAAGTATGGTCTGAGAGAGACATTCAGGAAAACCTGAAGCAGATTAGATCTACAGATCTTAGCCATAGTGGCTTCTGCCTTGCGTGGGTTTTATGTTCCCTCACCTTTGCATAGGGTCCTCCTTCTCTCTCCAGAAGTGTCCTGTTGCAAAAGGACTACAGAAAGAGTGAGGGAGTTGCTGTGAATAGCTGCATGTTCTCTGTGCAGTATGAGCTAAACTTGGCATTAAAGAGCAGGTTCATTACTTGAAACAATAATTCACCCTAGTTTGTGCTCCTCCTGGATGAAGCAAGGAGGTGTGCAGGGGACTGAACTTGGGCTGAAGTGAACTCTACATTCAATTACAGGATCTAATATGCTTGCAGGGAGTATGTGATTGAAAAAAAGGTGTGAGGAAGACACTCAGTGACGATTTTAGCCGGTCTTTAGTGCAGCCCTATCCATCTCTGTATAATGTGGAACTTTGCTAGCTCCTGTTCTTCAGCTGAGCATTCAGGTTATGATTTCCTGGCATTCCCCACTCATTTGCTCTCCTCTGCCCTATCTTTGTGGCTTTTTTTTTTCTTATTTTCTTCCCCCAGAGGGGATTTTGGTTGAGTTGATTTGCTTCTCTGCAAATAACCTAGTAAAAGCAAGAAAGACTTTTAATAATGCTGTTTCATAAACATAAAGAAAGAGAATTGTAATGTGCGTCAATAGAAGCTTTCTCTCCGATTGTCCTGTGTGTGCTCTCGGCTGATGGTTTGTTGCTACAGAAATCATCTGGGGTACTAGAGTGATTAGGATACAGTGGTATGAGTAAGCAGTAGGAGGTGAAGAATTTTACTGGGGGAAGGAAAGAAGGCGTTTCCAGACTCTTCAGTTAAGTGTACCAGGGATGGGATAGCCTTGATCAGTGATAAAGGAGGTAACTTTTAGGCAGTTGAAAGCCAGGACTGAAAACAGAAGTCAACTGCCAGATTGCAAACCACTTATGCTAGTGAGAATGAATAAAGGTATTTTCCTTTGCATTTTGATGACTGTGCATCATTCATGGGACAAGAAATAAATCCTAGATCCACAGCTGAATTGCAGCCATTTCTGTGCCACATGTTGAGGAGACACCAGCTTTCATGAGTAGGGCAAAGACAGAGATCTGTGATGCGTGTGTGGGACAATGCACCTCCGATGCCATAATAAAGATTTAGGCAGTATGTGTCTGAGCTGTTCTGTGTGTGCTGGATAGGCACGTTCGTGTTTAAAAAAGGGTTTGGATGTAATGTTGGCTGATTATAGAATTGAATAGTAGTACTGTTAGAACTTGAGAAGAGGCATTCTCAGAAATATAATTTGTGGTGAAGCATGACTAGCCAACTTCCTAAGCAGTGACTACAAGACAAGTTTCTTCCAAGATCAGTGGGACTAATGACTTATTGCATACCCAAGTGTGTTATTACTCCTTTTTATCTCTCCATATTCTTGCTGAAATCCTTAGGGCAACAGTGGTACCTAGTTTGGAGTTTGCCTAAGTCAGTTGGTGACTGACATTTGTAATTTATGGTGAATACTTTTCCTTGTGAGAGAGAATTATTTTAGGTCTCTGCCTCTCTATCTACCAATTGATTTTGTTTTTTGCACTTATACTTCTTATCACTTGTAGCATCCTCTTTGTGTGCAACTTCGTGCATCTCACAATCTTGAAATCCAGAGTTCTTCACTATTCAAGAGAATCTCTGTAGATGATTGCACAAGCCTTCTTATTGACTTACTAGTTTGCAAAACAAATGACCAACTATTTTGTACTTTAATCCATTGCTTAAGTTACTTTCTTGTGCGCTTGTAGTGCATGTTACTTACCGCCCTTTATTACTTTGTTCACTAAGATCCATTTTGCTCTAAGTTAATTGCATAGCTCACTTGGTCCCCTTATGTGTCAGTATTCTCCTCTTCATCTATACCTGTACAGAATTTATGGTAGCCTGGCCTTATTTATTCACTGAATAGGTTCATGTTTCAATGAGCCTCTGTTGCTAGTGTGAATTCAAGAGCTGCTTGTACCAAGTGTACCTTTATTAAAACAGAACGAGAAAATGCTTCAGAAATAATTTGTCTGTCCAGTCACTTTGTCTGCTTTTTATCATGAAATCCTGCTTCTGTTATAAAGGCTGAACTTGCATTGCTGAGACTCCAAGGTCTATCTAGCATAGTGATGACATGCAGTCTGTCTCCTGAAGAGCAGGTGTAAAAGAAACTGTTTACAGCATTTGCTAAAGTCTGTGAGATAAGAGATGGCAAGTGGATATTGCCATACATAAAATAAATAGTTTCCAGTAGGAAAATTGTAAAAAATGCATAAGGAAATTCTTTAGCTGAAGAAACCTAATTACATACATCCTGATGTGATGAGGGTCTTAGAAGGCAAACTCAACCCATACAAGAAAAGAATTTCTTTATCTGGGCTTAGTGTTTCTGTTCTGTAGAGAACTAAGGGGTCTTTTCTCTCTACACTCAAGATTTCTTTGGCCTTCAACCAAATTACGAGTTTCGTTTGATTCCAGATACTAAAGTGCTAAGTTACTTGTTCTGGTTTCTTGATCTATTTCTGATGCTGTACAAGGCATTATACATCTTATAGCCGAAGTCTGTTTGGGAGACGTATGTGAAGTGTAGTAGCTTGTCTCAGAAAACATACTTTTTCTGTGGGTTTTTTTGGCTTTAGTTTTGGGTATTTTTTCATTGTTTCTGGAGAGAGCAAATGGCTTATTGTGGCATTTGGCTTGATACCATGAGATGACTACCCTGTTGTCTAGCTAGAGATGTTCAGGGATAGTTGTGTCAGGAATACTGTTACCTTAAATTTTCTGATTATAATAATAATAATTCTAAAGGGGTGAAAAAGGCAAAAGCCCCACAAGTGACAGTTACAAACTAAAATTAATGCTCCTCCTCTGAACACTTCATCCCCTTCTGCCTCTATCCACTTCCTACACCTGTCTCCCCTTTGCTCTGCCCTTCCTGCCCTCTTGACCTGGTTCGATGTCCACTTCCTTGCTGCTGAGCTGTCACTTCTTTTGCCCTTCAAGATACTGCCCACTGTTGGGCATGTCCCACTGCTTTAACAAAGACTTGGTTGTAAAATTCATGTCTTGTAAGAAGCCTGTTTTCTGTTAAATTGATTAATTAATGATTAGTAGTCATAACGAGAGGCTAGAAAGACAAGCAGCTCTCTGGAGGGACCTGCAGGTACAGGTGTGTGTCTGTGTCTGCCAGGCCTTGCTGCCCGTGTCTGTCCAAGATTTGTACTCAAAGCTACAGGTACAGCTCATCAGTAGCAGCAGTTTACAGTGCACTCCTCAGCTCAGTACTGGCCTGCCTTTTGGCACAGCACGTTTGTAATTGCTTAATGCTGCCTTTTGATGCTGACCAACAGAAGCAGATAGCTAGACACCAATATTACTTCAGTTAAGTGCTTTGGGATTTCAGCCTTACAGGAAGTTGTGATAAATTCATTTGTTATTTGCACTGAATTAGAAAAGATCCTGACTGATTTGCCGGGCTTTTTTGCTCTGTGTGAATGCTGCTGATTCAGTGGCCATTAGACAGACAGGTCTGAGGAACAGAGCAGGCAAAATCTTGGAAGTTACTTGCTCAGCAGGTTGCCAGCAGTATTTACTGGGTTGCAACATAAGCAGCAGATTGTATTCATGTGAAACTTGGACTACATTTTCAGCTGGTCCAAAGTGATGTGTTGGGGGAACTGCAGATTTACATTAGGTGGAGAAAGGACTGTATGGAGAAGTAGGACTGGTAGGCAAAAGCCAGTTTCTCAAAGCTAGAAGTCGATTGATGAGGCAGATGGACCATCCATAGGAGTTACAGAAGCTCATTACTGTGGAAAAAATTTCTGCCAGACAAAGTAGTCAAAATAAGTCCTAAGTTTTAAAGTACAAATTAAAGCCATCCTTACTTGCTATTTTTAATCTTGTTTTTTACTGTTGTAGAAGTGGTACTAACTGCTCAGGTCATACATCTTTGAAATAATCCCATGTTTCCTAGGGATATGCAGAGCTACTAATGAAGTATAAGCTTCTTGAAATACAAGAAGGGCTTTGCAGTGCAGATCCATCTTGCTCATTTGGTCCGTGTGAGGAGGCATCTCAATCTGAAAAAGACTTCAGTGTTCTCAGTGTGAATGTCTCCTCTCTGGTCAACGCAGATTGTGATTAAAGGCAAGCAGAAAGCCTCAGGGATGCTGTCTCACTGCTCTGGATTGAAATGCAGCATCTGGAAGTGTATAGAACTCTCATTGAAAATGTTGACTGCAAAATTGTTGTGGTTGGAGGTTTGATTTGCTTTTGACAAAAAAAATGGGCAGAGATGGAAGGAACAAGTCCAGTGAGAGCTGCTGTCTGAAGGTCTTTTGCCCTGGAAATACCTGTTAAATCTTCGTGACTGCTGAGATGACTGAAAAGATGTTTGGACAACCTGAGTTTGTTAATGTTCAAGTTATATGGATGAACTTCTGTCTGTCCTTTTCAACAATGTGGCATTTTATGGTGAGAGTATCAGGTGGATTGTATGGACTTAGCTCCTGGCATTGTGCAGCTAAGTCTGCGGAATGAATACATAAAATGGAGCTTGCAAGGTTGCCAGTATTTGACACATGGAAGTTTTGTAAGGATTGTTAGAGGTTCAGTGGGTATCTCCTGTGCCTGCTTTTTGTCTCTGAATAGCAAAAGCGAGCATATGACTATGATGCACACAGAACAGGGCACATGAGTAAGAAGATGCTATTTTTACTCGATCACTTTTCAGAATAGAACAATTGTTATTGCATGTAACTCAAGTACTTGCCAAATACGCTTTAATGTAGCCTTAATTGATCTGCTTAAAATTTTAAGCAGCCAGCAGTATTCCCACTAAAACACATAGTTATGAAATGTTTGACACAGTAGGCAGTGAGTGCACAGGGGTAGTGATTGATCATAGATTTATCTGCTAAGCCTTGAACCTACAGATGGAGAGACAAAGACTTTCCATCTGCCCATGCAAACTTTATATATGAAGGCTATGTTTTGAACAGTGCCTTCGGGCTTTTTTCCAGACAGGATTCACAGAGTACCCTCTAGGAAAAGACAAGGCTTGCCCCAGATGCCAGTAACTTACAATGGCTCTTGGTGACTTCTCTGTACCATCAAGCATGCTCAGACAAGCTGTCTCTTGGCTGCTTGCCATCTGGAAGGCAGGCATGCATGGCAGGAAGGTGGCTGGGGGGTGGGGAGGGCAGAGCATTCTTGTTGCCCTTCGAGCTCTCCTTTCAAACTGCATGTGCACCCTGTAAGGATCTGTGTGGGCATGGAACTGGCAACAAATTGTCTTGCTCTGTATACATGGAAAGGACTTGAGTTTGTGTTCCACCATATGTAAGAAGTACACTGTGTATTGCATTCATTTCCCTAGTTTTTTAGGACAGATGTGTGGTCATTTTTCCATTTTGGATGCTCCACTTACAGTTTTTCTCACAGAGCTTTTCACTCTCATAACCTGGCAGATCTCAGCAGCCTTTTCTTTAAGTTCTGGAAAAGAGAATATTTTCCATTAGATTCTGTTCTACCTTAGGTTAGGAGTACAAAAGCACTTAAGTACCTTTGTTTTAAATAATAGTTTGTTTCATAAATGTAGTCTGTGGATCTATGTTACTGTGTCAGCCAGCACCATTCATTATGTGCTTGTCGCTGTGCAGTCAGAGCTCTACAGAATATCCTCCCTCCTTCCTCAAAAGGAAACAAGTTCCCACCACAGAAAGCCTTCAATACAAGTTTAACGACAGTTGTTGGGGGCATGAAGAGAGACATGATGTTAATCAACTGAGGTGGGGTTTTCAGCAGGGAAAGGAGAATACAAATGATCTGAAACTGGATGAAGAGTTGTATTACTGAGACATGGATGATATATGAATATTGAGATTGTGTGGAAGACTATTGGAAGAGGTTCTGTTTCAAAATCTGATTATACTGCTGATAGTGGTATTAGGCTGATACTATGAGCTGATCTGGAGGGTGTTTGTTGCCTTCATGTACTGTTAAAATTTGGGACTGATGAGGTGGATGTAGTTTGGTAGAATGAAGAGGTGCTGAGGCAGTAGGGGTATTGTCAAAGGACGAGTGTGGGAAAATGGTCTGAATGCAGAGGGCAGGATGAGCTAGCATTAGCCAGTACTGGGGCAAGGAGGAATAATGGTCTGGACAATATTTTAGCCAGAAACTACTTTGTCTGTAGGAAGATTTTTTTTCCAGATTAATGCCATTAAGTCCTAAAAGAGATTTAAGATATGTCAGCTAAGAGAGTTCAGAGCACTTGGGCTGTGGTAAAGTTAGTGATTTGTGATTATTTTCTAAGAGCTGTTTAGACTCAGTTCTATGGGATGTTAGCCCTGGGTGCTGTCAGCCCCCCAGGCCCCATCGGGTTTCATAGTTGATCGTGAGTTTAGAGCTGACCTTATCTAGCTAAAATTGTCTAAGGTGTGGATTTAAGAAAAGAATAAAATATTGACCAAACATTGACCTCTTTCGCTGCCTTTAACAAATTTTGAAAGGGAACAATTTTGGTTTGTATTAACATTTAAAAGAAGGTAAGAGCGCCACCGCTGTCTTCCATGAAGATGGGTCTATGTATTCTGTGTGGTAACAGGAAATAGCAGACCCATGCAAGCAAGTATTCCTTACTCCTATTCTCTGTGTAGCTGAGGGTTGGAGGTAGCACTAGAAGAAAGTAATAGAGCTGGCTACCTGAAGATGAGTCATGACAAAGAAAGATAAGCTTTGCCAAGTGACTGAGATACTTTTTCTCCTTAGGAAATAAATACCCCTAGAAAATAAAATAGCTGTCTTTCCCCAATCCCCCCCTGCCCCGCCCCTTTCAATATTAGCTACTCTGAAAGAGTCCCCTGAGGCAGCCTGTGCTTCTTTTAACCACTCACCTGTTTTCAATTAAAAGGTAGTGAGTATCGCTAGCAACCTCTTCCATTTTTTCCTCTTTTGTATCCTGAAGGAGCCCAGTAAAAAGCATTGCTGAAAAAGCACTAGCATTCATTACTCTTGAATACATGATGGGCTAAGGATCAAGCAGCATCTTGCCAAGTGACTTATTTCATTTCTAAGCCATCGAGGTGCTTATAGATTTATAAAACCATTGAAGTTGGAAAAGAGCTTTGAAATGAAGTCCTACCCTTAACTCAGCACTGACAAGTCCACCACTAAACCATGTCCCTAAGTGCCATGTCTATATGTTTTTAAAAGACTTTCAGGGATGGTGACTCCACCACTTCCCTGGGCAGCCTGTTCCAATGCCTGACAACCCTTTCCATGAAGAAGTTTTTCCTACTACGCAATCTAAACTTCTCCTAGCACAACTTGAGGACTTTTCCTCTTGTCCTATTGTTACCTGGGAGAAGAGACTGACAGCCAACTGGCTACAGCCTCCTTTCAGGGAGTTGTAGAGAGTGGTAAGGTATCCCCTGAGCCTCCTTTTCTCCAGGCTAAACACCCCCAGCTGCTCCTCATCAGACTTGCGCTCCAGACCCCTCACCAGCTCTACTCCCCTTCTCTGGACATGCTCCAGCCCCTCCATGTCTTTCTTGTAGTGAGGGGCGCAAAAGTGGACAAAGCATTCAGGGTATGGCGTCACCAGTGCCAAGTAGAGGAGGACAATCACTGCCCTGATCCTGCTGACTGCAATTTCTGATACAGGCCAGGACACCACTGGCCTTCTTGGCGGCCCTCTGAGCACACACTGGCTCCTGTTCAGTCACTGTTGACTAGCACCTGCAGGTCCTTTTCCAAGGGCAGTTTTCCAGCCACTGTTCCCCAGCCTGCAGTGCTGCATGGGCTTGTTGTGACCCAAGTGCAGCACCCAGCACTTGGTGTTGTTGAACCTCATACCACTGGCCTTGGCCCATCACTCCACACTGTCCAGATGCCTCTGTAGAGCCCTCCTACCTTCCAGCAGATCAATACTCCCAACCAACTTGGTGTCATCTGCAAACTTTCTGAGGGTACCCTTGATCCCCTCATCCAGACTGTTGATATTAAATAGAACTGGCCCTGGGGAACACCACTTGTGACCAGTCACCAGCTGGGTATAACTTCATTCACCACCACTCTCTTGGCCTGGCCACTCAGCCAGGTTTTTACCTGGCTGTACACCAATCCAAGCCATGAAAAGCCATTTCTCCAGGAGAATGCTGTGGGAGACAGGCTTTACTAAAGTCCAGGCAGACAACATGCACAGCCTTTGCCTCATCCACCAATGTGTCATGTGGTTATACATAGAAGGAGATAAGGTTAGTCATCATGCTGCCATGTTATTGAAACCTGTATCATTTGCTCTCTCTAGTGCAGGGTAAATTAGTGCCATAACCCACAAGGGTCTCCTTGTTCATCCTGTGCAACCCTTCTTCCTAATTTCTATTGTTTGGGGGCCCTGGGATGGGAGGAGTTGCAATTCACAGGAAATTTGCTGCTGGCAGTGTTCTTCCAGGCAGTTTTAAGTCCCTTTGGGCTATGTAATTTCTCTTTGGTGAGCACTAGAACTGGGCTGACAGCCAAAAATTACCTGTTCCTGGATGTTGCAGTACTGTGATAGGGTTTCAAAGGTGTCTCTAGGAGTCTTCCTATTCAGCTAGGCAAGATCCTTGAAGATATATGGAGGTATTTTTATGGATCACATTCGATACCAAATGTCTTTTCACTGCTGATCAGCCCTTGCTGGAGCAGGGTGTGCTGGGAGTACTTTTACAGGTGGGTTAAGATACATTTACATTTTTTGTAAAGGAGGGAATTAATTTGGTTACTAACAGAATGGTTTTCATTTTCCTTGGGCTGTGAAAATAGTCAGTCTTATTGGATAACATCTATCTTTTCTGTGGTCTGGACGATAGGCAAAGAAGTTGTTAGTAGTTGCTTCTTTCAGGTGGGTAAATATGATCTAGAGTAGCTAGATAATAGTAGGTGGATATAATCTAGGAGATAGAAATTTTTTTGTGTCCTGAGGCACACTGATAAATATAAACCACAGAATCAAATGGATTTTTAAGTTCCTATAGGAGGTGTTCGTGTCCCTGGCTTGCAGATGTAGGTATTGTAGTGGCTGCAGAGATCACTTATCTTTTACAAATATTTTGCTGTTTTTAAAGATCCCAAGGGAAAAAGGTCAACATTTTGGCCTCTGCTTTAATTCTGTACCAAGGAATTGCTGTAACTTGGGCTCAAAGTTTTCAATTAAGACTCTAGGATTTAAAGTGAATAGATTTTCAAAAGGTGCTAAAGTTAAAGAACCTTTGCTTTCACTGCAGCTTGAGCCAGTTTCCTCTGAAAGGCTTTCAAGGCCTGATCTGAAGCTGGTAGAAACTGGCAGTTCTGATTCCTTCCCCAGCTCCCCACCCTTTGCTTCTAAGCCAAGCAAGAGTAAAAGGGCCACTTTTATTTTGGCTGTACATTGTAGTTTAGGTTTCTGTTCAGATCTGTCAAATATTGCATCACAGTATCTGAGCAAAGTTCTTTTGCACACAGGGGAAGCTGGGACCATTAATTACAAGTAGTGCTGAAAGTAGCCCAGTTATGCAGGAACATAAATGTAAAAGTCAGATAGTCGCATAAAAGGGAAGTTGCCTCAGGATCCACACATTTATAAAATCACTACTATCTATGTGAGTGCTGAAACTGTGAAAATTTGGGCAGAAAACAAGCTGCTGCCATAGTTCTAAATGGACATTTCTGTTGTATGGTTTGCATTTGTTTTTTTTTCCTCTGGAAGCTTTCCTTATTCTGCTGTCATTACTCTGCACCTCATTATATACTCCCAGGGCGTACGTCTCTTGCTTGTTAGGATGGTGTAGGTGGTAACTTCCAATGGTACAAAGGACTGAAGGAGAGATAATCAGCTGGATAAGTCATTACTCTGTGCAGAGACTGACTTGCTGGATTTCTGTGCACAGCTTACTTATCCCACATTCTTTAAGACCTAGAATGTTGTAGGAATTGAAAATGTAGTAGAAAACCCTTAACTTGTTTGCCTAGAAAGGAAAAAAGGTATGGTTGAATGATGAATACTTAGTAAAAGCTCTAAGTTGGGGGTCTTGAATGCTGCAGTGAATCCAGCAGAGCACAGTTCCACACGGTAGCCTGCACTAAATAAATTTATACAGTGCTGCATTCCTCTCATTTTCTTTCTTAAATACCTCACCTTGAATCCACATCAACGTACAGATGGTTCATTTGCTTTGGTCTGACGTAGCTCTGGTTACCACATGGCACTTCTCAGTAGTTCATGCTGAATGTTTAAAACATTGAGTTCTTCTTTCCTAAAGCATTGTTTCTCATATTTTTTCCCAGCTATCCATTGCAATCTGAATCCAAATGGTATTGATCACCCTGTCCCCACAGAAGGTATTAATCTGCAACTTGAAGGTGAAGGAGTTGAATCACCCGCGGTTAAGAACACTGGTACTCCAAAAGGGCCTGAGTCAAAAGAGACACCCAAGAGACAAGTGGAGCCAGAAATATCTAAGGTAAGTAGGATTGCTTTCTTATTTATTTTGGTGAGTCTTTAAGAATCCAGGCCTCTTGAAGTCCTGGCTTCTCTTAAAAAGCATTTATTATAAAGGTGTAAAAGCATCAGTCTGAGGAGGCGGGTGTTACAGAAGCAAGGTGCTGCTGTGGAGTTGTAGCACACACACATCTTGGATATTGCACTATTCTATTTTTCTCTAAATGAAGATAATTAAAATAATGGAATCTCTCTTTTTCAGGCACTATGGAAACTCTTTCCAAATGACTTGAGTAACAAGCAGAATGGGCACAAATATGTTCTTCTTGAGGTTTTTTTTTGTTTGCTTATTTACTTTTTCTTGGAGCAGGTAAAGGAGGAGAAAAATTCTATGGATACATGAATATGTGGATTTTTATACAGGTGACTGATTTTAATAAATTGTTAACTCATTTTAGGTAAAATACCAGGCCAGTTCTTCCATGTCTGATATGACAGTGAACAAACATAGTTCATAGAGGAGTTCCTGAAAACAAATGTAGTGTTTGTTCTTACTCATAATCTTCTACTTCTTTTATGAGTGCAGCAGACATGACTACCAAGTACAAGTGAATGTGTGTACTCCAGATACTTTGGTATAGGACAGTAATTTGTCATATTAGATACATTTTTTACTAGAGTCACAGAATATTCTGAGTAGGAAGGGACCCCACAAGGATCATCAAGTTCAACTCCTAAATGAATGGCCCATGTGGGGATTGAACCCCCAACCTTGGTGTTCCTAGCACAAGGCTCTAACCAAGGAAGCTGGTCTCAGGGTCAAAGGAAAGATAAGAAAGTGTTATAAAATAATTGGGAAACATTCTTTAAAAGGCTTATCAGTCTTTTTGATTCTTAAAGGCCTAAAATGAGGATTTTGGGGGGTAGTTTCTGCAGGAAAATTGAGTTTTTACTGAAGCTGACACTTTTGGAATTATTAGAGCAAATAAAATGAGTGTCTTTTTTTTACAAGTTCAAAAAGGCAATAGAAATTATTTCAATGACTGAAAAAATAGGAGTATTTCCTACTGCTAGTAGTACAATAAATCCAACAAATAATACACATATGGTTGTGATGTATTTCACTTTTAGAATAAAATAGCATTACATGTTTTGAGCAGTAGCCTTGACACTAAAGGCTTGGTATGAATTCTCCATTCTGATTTTTATCTAAAATACCTAGTTTAAAATTAATACAATTTAACTCATTTTATTCTGACTTAATGCATCAAACTAGATCCTCCATTACAGGCTTGCAGCAATTAAAAAACCCCTGCTACTTGCAGTCTGTTTGGTGGCCAATTATCAAGCAGCTTGCTGATTTCTCATGAACCCTTGGAGAACAGGTTTGTGCTTACTGCTTTGAAATACCCATTTGGTAACAAGACCACCAGATTTTGGATGAGTTTTGAGACAAAAGCTCAGCTAATAAGGCATTTACCCAGCTTTTCACAAAGGCAAGCTAACCCTGCTCATGTTTCAACATCACCAGATTAAAATCTGCCCCGTATTGAAAGCTGAGGAGGTGTGTTAAACTCGGAGCAGATCTTACAAGCTTGAAGAAGCTAAATGGTGCAGTAGAGCTCCCAATGGGCTTGTGTGTAGTGGACGTGGAATACAGTCATATCAGACTTGTCTTTGCTTGCAAAAGACTTATCCTAATGAAAAATCAAAGTGAAATACATCAATGATTTAATGTAAGGGAGCTTGTTTTCACTGTCTTGAGCTGTATTGTTGGACTGACGGATATATAAAACAGGCTGTCCTTGCTGGAGGTAGCTGAGAAAAAGGGGAAGCTCTCAAAGTGCTGAAATCAACTATTGGTTTCCCACATCTGATTGCAGTAGCTTTATTCAGAGAACTGGGCATGCTTCAGATTTATAAACAAACAAACAAACAGAATTTTTGCTTAATGGAATAAGCTTAGCATTATAGTATCAAGCAAATTGAATGGACTATTTTTTCTGAATGTATTGCTGCCTTGTTAGTAACTTTGTCTTTCATGTGTGTATTAATTTAGTGATGTTTTTCATCTGGATTCATATGTTATAGCCCGAGGTGGCCTGTCTTTTCTGGCTTGCTCTGCCTTAAATTTAAAAATTATTTTGCTTTGTCCCTTAAAATGTGAATGAAGTTGGATTTTAACTTGTGTAGCTTTAAGAGTTGAATTAAGCTGTCATTAGGAAACTTTATCCATGCAATCCTTTATGTACAGTGGAAAGATGAGCAGGAATATAGGAAGTATTGTAAATAAAACATGGTGAGCAGAGCCATTTGTTTTATATTTCCATTGCACAGTTGTTTTTAAAAGGATTTCTTTGCAATCCTATATATTCAAATATTAACACATAGCTCATATTCACAGTAGTGAGACCTGTGTTGCACAAAGCAATGCAGTGTATTGAATATTATTTAAGATGCTTCCTAAGCTGTCGTTCCTACTTTCAGCTTTCTAATTTGTCATCGAGACCACTTCCAGCACTTCAAACATCTGGTTTTGCTGTCCAAAATAACAAGCAAAATCTCCTTTCTAATGAACTATGCCCTTCTTTTTCTGTCCTCAGCTATGGGATTGGAGAACAATAGTAACTCATGGGTTACAAGCAGATTTAAAGTTCCCTTTTATGCAGCTAATGTAACATAAATATGGGAGTACAACTGTTTGTTTCTATATTTGGGATGCAGACAACAGAAGATGTAGCTTCAGTGAAGGATCACTTATAAATAAGTTCCTGATGAATATGCAATCTAGTATTTATAGGCTGACTGAGGTAGATTTATAATGGAAAATGGAACAATGATCTTAGTCTCTCTCAGCTGGTTCCCTAAGGAACCACCTTGTTACAAATATGAGTAAGTCCAAAAATGGCCAAGATTATTCATAGCTAAACTGATGTGCATAATTCAGTCAGACTCTGATAATGTACAGGACAGAATACAAATAAAGGAAAATATATGAAGTGTAAAAATGCTTCATTTTTTGTTCACGTATATACGATGGTTTTGGCCAAATTTAGGGGAAACGTCCGAGGGGAACGTCTCCTACAAAGGCGATGCCACCCCACCACCCCTCCACCCCTTATCAGGTTCGGGAAAAAAAGAAAATTCTCCTCGGAGGAAGGTGAAAGAGAAAATGAAACTATTTATTTAACAAACAGACAGGTTAAGAGTAATAACAAAACCTCCCACTGAGGGGAGAGAACCTGGAAGATTTGAAAGTCCCTCTGTGGGTGCAGTTTCCCCTTCTCTCCCGTGAAGCTGGAATCGGAGCTGGCCGGCTCAGGTGCGGGGCCCCCCGAAGGCGGTGGAGCTCAGTGGGTCTCTGATGCTCCTGGTATTTTCGGTGACAGGATTCTGTAAGTCAGCAAGCTGGTCTTCTTCAAGGATTATAGCAGGATGGCATTCCTCAAACTGCTGGCATGCCTTCCCTTCTCAGTAGTAGTTCTCTCAGTAGTCCCTCCTGGGCTCTTCTCCTCTCTCTTACGTGTTACCTCCCCGAGGGTCAGCTGGTCTCTGACCCTTAGTGGAAACACCTGGTTCAACACAGCTGTAACTCATCAAGGTCAAGTCTGCCTTGTGTTCAGTATAGTTCTTCTTTCAAGCATAAGTTATGTACAATTTAAAAGCACATAAAAACACAGGAATCATGGCTAAGTGGGGGCTGAATAATGTGGGATATAGCACACCCCATGACATTATATCAATATACACATTTTCTTGATCAGGAATTGATTTTTCAGCATTCATGGTATATAAAAACAATTCAGGCAGTTGAGTGGTCACTTTTACAGAGCAGAAGACAAAGCAACGATGGTTTTTAATATACATTTTAAAAATAAAAATTATTTCTTTAACACTACCTATATTTAACCACTATTATGTGTGTTTTCTGGAATTCTTATCTTTTTTCATTGAAATGCTACTTCTGGCTGTTATGTCTGATCTGTTAGGTTTTAATATCATAGTCACAGAGTAGAGTTCTGTTAAAAACAAGCTAACAAAAGTTTTGCTGTACTTTTGGAGTCCTGTACTTCTCTGAGTATAGACTTTAACAGAAGGCAGCTTTTCTAAGGAGGTTCAGAAAATGATCTCTTAGAGCAGAATTGACTTTTATTGAGGCCTCCCACATGTTGCACTTAGAAAGCCTTGGTGGTGGTGAGAGTGAGACCCAAATCTGGGCTGTCGCTCATTAGGAGGTTATTTATTCAGGGAGTTTTGATTCCTAAGTAAGGTGTGCATATCTGGTGACACATTTTGTCTCATTATGTGGTAGCAGCAATAGCAAATAATAAAGGCTTTGTAATGGCAACCACTGCTGTTAGGCTTTTCATGCCGTTTTAGCAATTGCAGGTTTTTTTATCTGACTTGAGACAAATTAACAGTCCTTTAAAATGTTCACAAAAACTATGAAAAGAAACTGGTAAAAGAAGTGAGAAGATTTTATCTTGTCTTCTGTTGATAAGTGCTATATAGTCACCAGTAGACTACGTTTTGTTGCAGTGTAGCTCATTAGTTCTTTTGGTTGCTTTCGCTTTCTTAAAAATCCTGTCTTTTCAAAATTATATTGAACAACACTGAAGGGCTGACTGAACTCAGTAGCAAGAGGATAAAAAATTACCTCAGCTTACTGGGCCCAGTTCAGGAGTGACTGGGGTCGAAACAGCTCCTCTTGCTTCCCTGGGAGGGATCTGCTCTAATCGGAAAGTATTTGGGAGGGGTGGGGTCTATCAAGTGTGTGGTGAAAAGTCCAAGCACAGAAGAGTAAGGCTTTTGAGTAATAAGGGTGTTACAGGATTCTTAGAAATATTAAAATTTTGTCACTTATTTAAATAAAAAAAATTACCTGGTACTATTCTCTAACAAGAGACTAGGAAAAGTAATTTTCTAGAAGAATTCTCCAGTTTTTTAATCAGTGGCTTCTGCTTCACAGTATTTATCCTTTCTGGTCAAGCTTATCAAAAGGGTTGGATGAGAAAGACAGTATTAGGCCAGACTGGGTGAGGCTCTAAGCAATCTGATCCCATAGCAGGGGATTGGAACTAGATGATCGTTATGGTCCCTTCCAACCCAAACCATTCTATCTCCCCCTTCCCTCCCCCCCGCCTTTTTTTTTTTAACCTTTTTTTGCAGTTGAGAAACACCAATGCTCGCTGAACTAGGACAATGAGGTTTTAGCATTTTGTGTTGTCTTCCTATTATCTTCCTCTTGTGAGACTTCTGGTGGCCACAGGATATGGGAAAAAGAACCCAGATTGGACTGATGGAAGTTAAGATACGTTTTTCTGTTGTAGTGAAGGTTCAGCAAAACCCCAGCTGGACTGTTCCACTCCTCCACATTTAGCTTTAAAATGGTGTATCAGGGTGTTTGAATGGCAGATCTCTGTGTGTTTCTGAGTGAGGTGCTCACCCTGGATTGGGAATTGTTACTTTACTGACAGATAGTTTCGTTTTCTTAGTTTACTTTTGTGGAGAAGTAGTTAACAGATTCACAGTGTCTGCATCAGATCAACACAATGAAAGTCAATAGATATGGTGTGAATGTGATTTTTTTTCCCCCCTCTCCCAACTCTGACTGCAATAGTGACAAAACACCACTTACTGCATTGGTATTTCTTTATGACTAACAAAAATGGGCACAGAATGTCAGTGTACAGTATGTCTGAAGTGGGTTTAAAAATATTTGGTTTAAAAATGTTACTTTCACATAGCTGAAATAATTACACTTCAGGGCAATGTGCCTTACTAGTGTCTCATCCTGTTATTATTAGTAGTACACAGTAATTAATGTGCCTGTTTCTATCTTCATTTTAAATAGACTTTTTCATGTGTTGGATAGTTAGAAGTATCCATGTGAATTGGGGGCTGAAATGTTTGATGTGTATGCATCCCTTCTTCTCTCAGCCTGTCAGTCACGATTGTGACCTCTGGCTGACACCTGAAGTTTCAGAACCATGCAGGGAACAAACCTCTTATCCTGAGCTGTGACACAGCAGTGCTGGGTGACTTTGTGCATTTCAAGCCACTGAGAGTGATGTTTCATTTATTATTCTGGGATTCCACTGGAGTGAATGAAGTGCTGAAGTAACCCTACCTGTAGTGCAAAATACAGCTGCTTAGTTCAGAAACCACGCTCTCACAAGCAAGAAAAACAAGAAACATCTTTCTCTGTTGGGGTTCTGTAAGCTAGCTTACCACAGGAGGACAAATGTCTGATTCAAAATTCAAGTGTATTCTTGTTGTAGCATGATTTTTGCCATTGCTGTATCATCCATTCTTGCTATAAATAGTTTAATATGGAGGCCCACATTTTTACAGCAAGGTTTCTCCATTCAGCATGAAAGATCTGGCTTCTCCTGTTCATTCTGTTCACAATGACTGCATGCCTGGGGATTCTGAAAAATGTCATCTGCCCTGATGGCAGCCATTTGGAAGTGGGAGATCTTGACAAATGAGTGTGTTGTACTCTGTCCAGGACAGTGAGGGAAAGGAAGGGCAGGTGGGAAGGACCATTATTTCTGTCCTTCTCCTTTGCCCCTCATCTCAAAGTGGGATTATTTTCCTACTGCTTTTCTCCCCATAGGAAATCAAAACAATGAGCAAAGACTAATTCTTAGCTCTTTAGGTGGTATAAGTAGAACAGGTGAAGTTTATTCACAAAGACACTATTGGTTGACCTTCCAAACTAAGGGCCTTTATGAAGTTCACCTGTACAAGCATGCTCTATTTATGATTTCAGTCCATCAGGTGGTATTAGGAAGAGGAATTTCTGTTAGGCTTTTTACAGCAGGGCTTTTTAACAGTTACGGACTGTGACTTTCAGAAAAAAATCAGGGATGAAAACATTTTTGGTAGTTGCATGCACACGAGTGCTTGCATGTGGAGGACTTCAAGCTGTTGACCCTTGGGAAGTGGTGCAGTCTGTGACCCTGAGGTGTGCTCGGGGCTGCACAAATGCACAGCAATGAGGTGGCTTCTGCTGCTGGGAGCCAGTCCTTGTATAGGGCTGCCTTGAGCAGATGGTTACAAAGAGGCAGCTGAGAGAGCATAAGGAGGGAAGTGTAGTCTGATCTGGCTCCTGTTGTCCTGTGAAAACTATCAGTGTAAAATTTGTGTTCTTTCCCATTACACTAGTGTGAAAAGGAGCAGCAATTGCAGTACATATTAGCAAACATAAGCACTAAGAAGCTGTGGTTGTACTCTAGAAATAAGTGGGATGTCTAATACTATAGACATGTGTAGACACAGACACCTTATTTAAAAGAACTTCAGGGAAAAAGAAATGTAGGTAAAGAGATGGAGCAGCTTTTAGAGGAAAAAGCAATTCCATACAGCGTGTGTATGTATAATGTACTTACAGTGCCAGTTCTGCTGCTTGCCTCATTGTGAAGCTGTTTCACAAAGCCATCCAAACCCTCTGCTTCCACTTTGAAGCTACTTTAAGGGCTTCAAAAATAAAGCAGTATTTTAATGACACAGCTGCCTTGTTGGGGATGGAAAAACATAGAATTTCCTGGTCAAGAAAATAATAGCATTATGATTAGAGCGATTACAAAGTGTACTATGGAACAAATTTAGCCTTTAAAATGGAAAATGCTCCACTATTGACAGTGCAGGTCTGCAAAAGGTGTATTTCACCTGACTTATAATAATTTATTAATCTGCCTAATGTGTTTGCTGGACACTTTTGAACAAAACTGACTGGCAGTTGCTGTAGTCACTATAAGTCACAGAACAGTTTGTTTTGGAAGGGACCATAAAGATGCTCTCAATCCAGCAACCCATTGGCAGGGATACCTTTCACTAGACCAGGTTGCTCAGAGCTGCATCCAGCCTGGCCTTGAACACCTTCAGGGATGGGGCATCCACAGCTTCTCTGGGCAACCTGTTCCAGTACCTCAATCCCCCCACAGTAAAAAAATTTTTTCTAATATCTAATCTAAATCTATTGTCTCTCAGTTTGGAGCCATTCCGCCTTGTCCTGTCACTACATGTCCTTTTAAAAAGTCTCCTCCATCTTCCTTGTGGGCTCCTTTCAGGTACTGGAAGGCTGCAATTAGGTCACCCAGAGCCTTCTCTAATTCAGGCTGAACAATCCCAATTCTCTGAGCCTTTCCTCACAGGAGAGGTGCTCCATCCTCTGATCATGTTGGTAACCTCCTCTGGACTCACTCCAACAGGTCCATGTCTTTCTGTACTGGGGACCCCAGAGCTGGATGCAGCACTGCAGGTGGGGCCTCACCAGAGCAGAATGGAGGGATAGAATCACCTCCATCTTTCTCTACAAGTGGGAATTTTTGTCTTTTTCATTTTGGAAAATAACATAATTGTGGAGCATGGGGAAGTGAGAAGTGTCACAGTCACAAAAAGGGCATGGGACTGTAGTAGCCTTAATGTGTGAAAGGAGTTTCTCGTGTTATCAGCATTAGGAAGGGAAGGAATTTTATTAGAAGAGTCTGGAAAGGGGTAGCCTGGAGCAGTGAGATCTGTCTTTCCCTGAGTTACATGAGTAGAGTTCTGTTTGCTGATGAGGGCAACTTAAATTACATGTCTGTGTGTAAGCTAGGTATGTAAACTCCTCTTATATTTGGTGGAGTCTAGTCAGCATGCTCAGAGGAGCACAGAGAGGAATCGGGCTCGGTCTGAAGTGAGCACCCCTCACCTGACGCTGTCTACATTTTGGGGATTGTTTTGACACTTGAGCTTAGGTGTTTGAATCTCAAACTTGGTTCTTTCCTCTATCTTACTGGCTAACCAGCCTCTGCATTTGGTATTGAAATAGTTATCCATGTCTAATGGAGTTGAAACCTTGCATTAGGAGACTGTGTTTCAGCAGCTGCATTTACCTCAAAAATCACACTTGGAACAATTAGGATAGACTACTCCCATATATATATGGTTATGTTCAAAATTATATTGTGGCAAGCAAATACTGCATAATCTGAAAAAAAGAGTCTTATCTTTTGGATTAATAGCAAGTGATGGGAGTGTGTGTGTTTTATTTTTACCCCTTCTGTTTATTGGTCTTGGACTTTTAGAAGCCTGTTGCTTCTCTCTAGAAGTGAAGCTCTTGCTCTCTGGCTCAGTTTACCCAAATATAGATGAATGTTGGTAAATAGGACCAGTTAAAACTATTGTTTCAGTAGAAATCTGAGATCTGGAATAAATTTGCTGACAAAATTTTGTCTTTTGCATGTGTATGTATGGGCAATTGATCGGCCAGGTCAGGCTGTCTGAGGATAACAAATGCAGCAATGTGTTTGCAGGCTGTTCCCATTCTTCTCCATGGAACAGATTCTTAAGCTGTTTTCCATGGTGGGTAGTGGTAGAAGCTTGCACTGGTGCTTTGTCTTTGTCATGCCTCTGGTTTTGATTGGAAGTATTTGGTGGATGGAGACTGATGTAAACTGGTGTTTTGCTCTGAGGAGCCTCTAGGCACTGCAGCAATGCCAATAATAATGACCTCTGATATCAGGGAGGATTTTCAGTGTTCTTTCATTTCATACTTTGCAAATACCAGTTCTTTTTAGCTGTTTCTGAATGTGGACTTCAGTCAGAAGTGTTTTGGTTTTATCTCTTCTACACTCAACTGCAGATTATTGTGTTGCTGATGTGCCACTGCAGGGAGCAGGGAAACAACTCCCAAATGTTAAAGCATGTATTTTCTGTGATGCTGTGTATCATCCATGGGGCAAGCAGAAGATAAGGCAGATATGTTTAATGAGAGACAATTGTTCCCTTTTCCTCTTTAGTTTTTTTGACCAACTTGTTTGTAAGTAGCATGGGGTTTCCTTGGCTGTGATGCCATTAAGTGAAACTTTGACACAGTGATTCAGCCTGGGGATGGCTTTAAGTGCCTGTGTCCTACATCTGGTACTTCTGTGCTTCTAGTTATGTTGATGGTGTGCTTTTATATTGTCATTAACCACTCTGGGAATTTGCAGAGTTAGTTCAAAGCTGAGAATGATGTCCAAGGATGACAGTCTCTTAAACTGAAAAAAGCATTGCAAGTGTGCAGTGAGAGGGCAGATGGAGTGAGGAAGCAGTACAGCAGCATGTTTCTTTGAATTTGGGAGGCGCTAATGTGCAGCTGAGGCCTTTGGCACTTGTGTTGAGGAAACTTTCCTATCTGACCATCCAGGTGTTACTGGAGTGGGAGTCACACTCACACCACCTGAGCTGGGACTGAGGCCCCTTCACAGCCACACCCCCCCAACACTGAGATGGTCAGACAAGGCTTTCATACTGCCTCGACCCTGGCATTCACGTAGCAGAGTCTCAGACATCCAGATCCTTAATTCATCATGGTGCAATAACAAAGTAACAATTCGAGCTGCTGCCTCTTAGGAAGGACCCCAAAAAAAGGAAACCCTGGGCTTTTGTATCCTTATGGTCTAAGCCATGGAAAGTCTAGGCTCTTCCTGCTGAGTCTCTGAGTCACCTGGCAGGTGCCACAGGTCCCTGGGCCCTTTGCTGCGAAAAGGGTGGGTGCCAGTTCTCAGCCTCTTGCCTCAGGCTCCTGCCGCCCAGAGCTCAACCTGCAGCTCTCACTGCAGCTGCTCACTGAGCAACCTGCACTGAATGTATTCTTGAACGCTTGGAAAAGACCAATACTATTGGTGATAGTGGCATGAGACATCACAAGTAAATTTCCTTTTAGAGATTAGGGAATGTGAATCCAATTCTGTCAACAAATCAACAGTTTAAGAAGAGAAAAGTGGTTAGGCTGTTTACTTACTTTAGCTTTTGAACTGTCTCTTGTTCTGTTTGTGCAAAGTTGTGATGTTTCCCTATTCACTGAATATTCCAGCTGCCATCTTCAGTCTGCCATCCCTGTCAGACCCTGCAGACTGACACATAGCCATCTCCTTCCTGCCAGTTCAGTTTCCACTTTACCCGCCACCCCTAGAGCCTAGATGAGGATTGTCTTTTGTCCTCTACACCCCTGTGGTGAGCAAAGAGTTCACTTGAGTCAGGGTTAGATACAACAGTTAAGACCAATGTATTATTCAATCTTGCTTTGCAAACTGTTGCCTGAAATGGGAGATGCTGATCCTCATCCCTGTGATGCAGTGCTTCTAAACCCCACCACCTATGCCTCATTCAGAATGAATAACCAGCAGAATCTGCTTAGGGCTTCCCACCAGTCTGACTGCGAGTGTGCAGTGGGAGAAGCTCGGCAGGAGTTTCAGGAGGCAACTGTGCCCATCTCATGTCCCTCAGCAGCTCAGATGTGACCCTTCTAGCAACCTCAAGAGCTGCAACAATAGAAGCAGCACGAGTGTGCGGCCCCGGCTGCAGGAGAGAGGGGCAACTCTTTGGGTTACAGGAAGCTCTTATATTGGCCTTTTTTGCTTATGTAAACATTGCATTTCCTGCTCACACAACTGCTAGCAGTCACTAAATGGTCTGGAGCATCAATTCTTCCATCTCCCTTACCTCCTAGTTCCTTATTCAGAGATCATAGTTATTACTGGTAGGGGTTGCCAGAAGATGTACTTGGTAGAATGAGTATTTCTAATTCTACCAGTGTGTAGGAATTAATACTGTGATGATGCATCAAGCTGCACTTCTGGGGTTAAATGTGTCTTTGAAATGCGTATCTAAAAATAGAAAACCTTCAGCACTGAGCAAGGTAGAGTTACTGCATATCTTGAGGCCTTTTTCCTATCTTTAACATAGAAGATCTCATAAGTGGGTATTATGTTCTACCAATTTTCCTTTTTTCTCTTAATGTCTAATGTAAGTGCATCCATCAACTACTGATGACTTTGCTGACCTAAACACCCTCTACTTTTTTTCCCTTTCTTTCGTTGCTTTAAACAAAACATGACAATAGAGTCTGTACCTAATGGTTTTAGAACTGCTGTTTATCCATCTTTAATTCAAGGCCGATTGCTTTCAATCTTAGCAGTATGCTTTAGATTGTGAAAGATGTTGTAAATGTGTTTTCATTATTGAAGGATAGATGTGACTGAACTTCAACACACCTATGCTGAAAATACAACCTTTTATCTAAATAAAGCTTGTGATAGGTTTGAAGATGTATTTTTAAATAATCAATATTCTTATTGAGTAAATAGAAAAGCTTTTTTTCTGGAGGTACAGGCTATCACAATAGTATGTTCTCCCTCAGATGTAAGACTCTCTCAAACTTACTTATCTTTTAGTAAGTAAGAATTTTTGCAATTTTTTTAAACTTTGTCCTGAAGAGCAAATAGCTTAATTGTCAACATTTCAGCATTAGGTGGTAATATGTGAAGTTGATGAGGAAAACTGAGATTGTTATTCAGTATACTAAGCTTTCCTGAAGCCTTTATTGTTGACTGTAGAAGAAGAATCTGAAGTGCTTGTTAAGGTTCATGCTTATTTAACTGTCACCATGGATTTCTTTTTCTGTAGGGAAGGTTACTTTGTGGCTTGCAAACTGTAGTTAATTGTCCAAAGTGACTGGTAGCAGATTATTTTGGAAAAGTTTTTTCCTGAATAATTATCAGCTTTGCTTTTCCTAGCCACTGTTTCGTGTTCCCTTACTCTCTGTTGAAATGATTTAGTATTGGAAGGTCTTAATTTTTAAAGAGTATTTTTTAGGAGGAGAAAGAAATAAAGAGCAGTGCCAAATAAAATGCTTAGATCAGGTACACGTTCAGCATGTTGATTAAACTGTCAAATTCAGATGAAATTCCATTAGTTACGTGTGTCCATTGTATGTACTGGGCCTGATGCCTTTTGCTGGGAAGAAATAGTATAAGATACTACCTTTCGGTTTGATTTTGACTGGTTTTTTTTTTTGGTTTGGGTTTTTTCCTGTTGACCTTTTATTCCCTGCTCTGATTTCCAGATTCCAAAGGACACAAGAATGCTGATATAAGCCAAAAAGAAGTATAATTGGAAAGGAAATTGTCTTAGCTTTTGATTCAAAGAGGAATACTGTACAGTTTAGTCAGGTTATGTGAGCAGGGCTGACATTTGGGGGAAAAAACCGCACACCAGAGTGCATGCTATTATTCTGCTCTACAGTATTTTATGCAAAATGTAAGTGATTTCTAAAACCACAAAATAAACTGAACAGATGAAACTGAATTTGAAAATTAAGCTAGCTTCTCTATGCAAGGCACAGTGATGACAAATAAAACTGGGTCATTGTTGATGAAATTATTATTTAACTCTTTTCTGCATGTTCATCATCTTCTTCCTCTCAGACCCCTCTCCCATGGTTAGGTTTTTGTTTTGGATTTGTGGATTGTTGTGTTGTCATGTCCACAACCCCCTGCTTTTCTTTTTTTTTTAACAAACCTGCCTCCTTTCAGGATCTTAGAAAGACTTCTACAAGACTGGAGAGGAGACAGGATGCAATGGAAGTGGGTCCTAGCTGAACTAAGCTGATGATGGAGCACCCCATTTAGTGCTGTAGCACACTGCAGTTCCCAACCCCTACTTGCTCTCATTTTATTGAGTTGGCCGCTCAGCTCTGACTTCAGTGAGTTGATCGGTTTCTCATCCAGCTGAATTACCTCACTTCAGCTTTTATTAGCAATAGAGTACTCTATAGTGGTGGATCGAGAGTAACCAGTGAGATTTGTCCCCTTTGGCAACATTTCGCTGTTAATTTGGCTTATTTTAATCACTTTGCCATACTGGCAGTAGTTAAGGAGAGTAGTACTTTGCTGCTTTTGCTGCTGAGAGGAAACTGTGGAGGTGCAATCTAAGTAGAGCTAGTGAGTGACTGAATCAGATTGGGAGGAGGAATAGGGGATATCACCCTACGAGTAGTAATGTTAATAACCAAATATATTTTGATTTTACACCCTATGACCATCTTTACCAAATGCTTTAGTTCGTCCTAATGCAGAAGAGATGGGAATTGGATGTTCTTACAGTGAAACATTGCAAGTATTTTTTATTCAGAGAAATGTAACACCCCAGTGCATCCAGTGTTAGAATTACGTA
Organism: Dryoscopus gambensis; assembly: GCA_013389985.1. Taxonomy (NCBI): domain Eukaryota; kingdom Metazoa; phylum Chordata; class Aves; order Passeriformes; family Malaconotidae; genus Dryoscopus; species Dryoscopus gambensis. The sequence goes on along the minus strand of WEIT01007820.1, from coordinate 369,322 downwards.
AACAATATAATGGGAAACAGTGAAATTATCCATCTCATACACTTCAATATATGATTGAGCTCAAGGTGTGAAAAGAAAAAACCAAGGAAAGCATAGGCTGCCTGCAGGGATAGTGGGTGCATGACGGAGATCAGACAAAGTAGCAGGTTATGGGCAGCAAGAGGGAATTTGACTGCAGAGGATGAAATACAGTGCAAAGGAAGAATAATTTCTAGGACGAGTCTGAATATCCCACTGTATTTATAAGTCTTAGAATTGAGGAGGAGGTAAAAACAGGAAATTGTTGCTGCTGCTTTCAAATACACAAGAAGAATAAAGCTGCTGTGCTGACATACCAAGTAGGACTATGAAACAAGGCAGAACTTGAAACTATCCTATCTATTAGAAAGTTCCTGTCATAGTTTTGTTAACTGTTATTAATCTGCCATATATATAACAGATTGACTGCAGCCTCTCCCTTAGCAAAGCTCCTGTCAGTCGTTTTTCTTTTAATCCTGGTCTAAATAGATTGAGAAGGATTATTGTGTAAGAACAGTAAATTGAGTTTCATTGACCTTTGGAATCAGCATGAAATATAAGAATGTAAGTGATGAGCTTGAGGTGTGTTATTGATGTTTTAATCAGTGAAGCAACAAAAAGCAAAACCCACACATTTCTTCTCTACTTTCACTTTTGAAATTAATTATCACACGTGGCTTTTATGATTATTAGTGAAAGTCTTTAAGACCAGTGAATTTTGTTAGGAAAGTTATTCTGAATTTGTTAGAAAAGTTATTCTGATTTCCTGTTTTTATTCCCTTGAAGCATACATACATATATACATACATATATATAAAGGATTTAGCTCTTACAGAGTTGCAATGCAAATCTTACATGGTAAGTAATTGCAATAGTGCTAGCAAGTACTTTCAAGTGATGTGCTCAGAGTACTTCAGTGCATCTTTACTGTGTATTATGCCTGTGTTTAGAAGTGATCAAGATGTTAGATAGCATTCCTAGAGGTTATTTCTGATAATACTAGCCAAGAGAATTTGTGGATATTGATAGTATTTTCTTGTCTGACAGGAAACAGCCTTTTCTTATGTGCATCTGCTAATAATTTTGTGTAGAGAAATAGTAAAAGGTTATAGTTCTGTGTTCAAAGACATAAAACAGCAGCAGGATAACAGTGAGGAAGAAACCTCCATCTCCATGTCATATTCTCCATGACAACATAGAAGGATATTTCATTGCATGAAGTAAGCCTTCAAAGGAGGTGACTGCTTCTCATCTAGGGACAGTTCAAAGGTTTTTGACTTAAGTGGAAAACCCTTGCTGACTAAGGAGGTTTTGGAAAAGTCCTCAAAAACAGCTGGTAATAACATGCTAATTGATATTTGTAAGGTAGCGGAATAGCAGCTGTGTACAAGATGTGATCATCTCCATGTGGGAAGCTTCAGTCACAAAGTGAAATGGGAAAGAAATGGGAAGGTGGAAGGGCTGACTGTGCTACCGTATCTTGGAGCAGTTGGGCTCTGGTGAGCCACGAGCAGGAGAACACCTTAAATATAATAGATGAGACATGGCAGGTGAGAAAGAAAATGTGAAAAGTACTACACACCTCTTAGAGAAAGCTGCATTCCTTAAAAGCTGGAAGGCACTGGAATGCAGTGCCTTACAAAAACTCACTGGGACTGTCAGAGTGCTGCCTGTCAGTAGATGGTGCTCTTAATATCAGCTGTTTACTCATGCTGCCTGTGTTTGGCCGTGTTTTCATGTAAAAGGTCTGGTAACATTCTTTAACAGTTCATTTCTCTGAATTCTGATGTCTGGGAGATTAGAAAAGGGAGTCTTTTGAGGGGCTGCCAAAACAAACAAACAAAAAAAGGTTCCTTTGAAACATCCTCCATCCTTGAATTTTTTCAACGACTTTTGCTTGTGTTTGTGTTTTGAATTTGGACAAATTCAGAAGCTTCCAGCATAAAACCCTTGAAAAAACATTGTGGATTGTAGAATATATAGCAGACTAATTCGATTTGGCAACTGACCTGTAAAAAACTGCAATAATGTGGTCTAAAATAAAATTGCAAAGCAGATTCGTCAAGTCATTTGTGATTTTTAAGTTTTCTTTCGCATATTAACTTTGCAGTTTTACCTGCTGTTTCTGTATAGACAGGAATAAGTTTATTTCTATAATGCTTCTTAGAAAGGACTTAAATGAATCAGTGCAACTGTGACTTTTACCTGGAGTCATTTATGCATCAGTAATTTGATGGATATAAAAACCTGCATAAAAATGAAGATTTCCTTATTAATGTGATTGGAGTATTATTGGACCTGACTGTATAGTGTATTATTCAGAAAATATGCCATCTGAAGGAAAAGATGTTAAATGTGTTAATTGTGTAAAAATATCACTTGCCAGAGGTTGCTGTTGAGACAAAAGCCCTGACCTGGGCAGCAGAACAGCATGGCAGGCCTAATGGGGAATTTGAGATGTTTAAAGTTACGTGTGTCTTTATGCAGTGCTCTTACAGAACATCAGCTACTTAGCCAAGAGTTAAATTTTGGCTTGTGAGATGAATTTGCCCCTGGAGTGAATCTTGAGAACTACCTGCTGTTCACTGCCTGAGCTACTGGTCTTTCTGCAAACAGAAATTGAAGGATTAGCACGAATTTTTCATGTAATCTTAAACTGCAATCACATGGTCCAGGAAAGAGAAGGGAACCGAGTTTCTTTCAGAAATCTAATTAAAATACTTCCAGTTCTTATTCAGGGCCAATTTGTCTTCACCAGACATTAATTTAGTTATCTCTTCACAGATCTCTCTCCAGAAAAGATATATATTGTATGCACTCCACACATTAACAGTAGATGAATATTGTTCCTTATTATGCTAATTTACCTTCTTTTAGCCCTTCTCTCACATTCATCTCCATATGGCATAAGTTCCTTATATTGAGGCCAGGTGGGCATAATATTTTTATTAAAAACCTCAATGCCACATTTCTGTGTTGTCGCATCCCACAGCTACCTTTTCCAGGAAAATGTTGGTGGGACATTTTGGGCTTATTTGGGCTTTATTTTTTAATGATTGTCCTGGTTTAGGACAAATTAAGGGTAAGTCTCCAAAGAGAGTCCCTTAGAAAACACCCCCCCCCCCCCCCCCCCCCCCCGCCGCCGGGAAAATNTTCAATGTCTTCAGGGAAGGGGAGGAAGGAAAGAAAAGGAAAAGAAAAAAAAAGAACAAAAAAAAGAACGGCAAAAAGAAAAACATGCAGCGACAAGCCAAGCAAGGAAAAAGCAAGCAGCCAAAAAGCTAGCCAAGCCGAAAGAGAGAGCAAGCTAGCCAGCCGCCCCAGAAACCCAAACCATAGGGGGAGGGGCATGGCTATTTAGACATAACAAAGCCGTACACAATATGGGATACAGGCCACCATCCACCCAGGACATGATACCTGGAACATAGGATGCAAATCTTCACTGGCATTCCTGTGCTGCTTAGCCTCCGTGTGGTGCCTGCTGGATGTTCCTGGGAAGGTCCCATTTTCCCTTGTGTGGTGGTTTTAACACCAGCAGGAAATCAAAGTCCAAGTGAGCCATTCTCCATCCAGTAAAGGAGGGGCAAAAAACAAGAGGCTGTGGGTCTCCTATAACAATATGCTAAAAGCCCAAAGCAGTGGAATAAGACATGCACAATAACAACAGTATTAATGGCAACAGGGCCTGGCCTTCATGGGTCTCAGTGTGGGGGATAAAAGGGCATCGTAGTGCTTAAGTTCTTTTTATGAATATAGGACTTCATAAAGATGATAAGTGAATACAGGAATTCCCTTATTAGGGAGAGAAGACTAGTTTCTCAAAAGTACTTAGCAATAAATTACATTGACATCAGAAGTGCTCTGCTTGTTTTGAAAAATAAGTGATGGATCTGTCTTCTAGATAATTTATGTGAGAAATCCATTATGACCTTCTGTACACAGGCATTGCAGTGCTCGTGCATGAATCAGATGGTTGGGGTAATCTGACTCTTCTATCAGTATCTGTCTTTTTTTCTCCTGCTTTTGCTGAAAGTGGAAGCCATGGTCTTATTGGGGAAGAAAGAGATTGACCTGTCAGGTCAGGCTCAGACCTTTTCTTATTCGTACTTATGTACTATAAAGCTGTTCTTCTCAAAATGCATTTGGCTCAAGAAAACATAGTTAAGAGTCAACTGGCAAAGATATCTAGAAAACTTTGATTGCTGCTGGGGTATAAAATGCCTTGGCTGCTGCACCTGCCTTCTGCAAATGAATGAGCCTATCCATAAAGACTGAAAGTTGGCATGGGAAGGTTATACTACTTCTTACAATGCAAGCCTCTTAATTGGCACATCTGCTGGAAACAAAGGTGCCAAAAATGTGATTCACTCGGAAGGAGTAGACCTTGTAAGAAAGCAGCTTGTCATTTAATAGAGATTAAGAGCCTCTCAGGATGTTGGATGTTCTCCTTGTACAAATGTACTGTTGTTGAGTCACTACTTGCTAAAACGGAAGTAACAGCTTTTATAACTCTTCTCATATAGAAATGCTTCACTGTTTGTGTGTTTAAGATGAAAAAATGAACCTTCCACCTCTGATACACAGCTGTTAAAAAATACACAGCAAGTACTCAAACCCTAGTGTTGAGTATCTTCTCAACAGAATACTGCAATTATAAATGGAAGAAGTGAGGTGTGGTCTGTGCTGCACTGATTTATTATGCCAGGGCAATTCCACTAGTAAATCTCCAAGATAAAAAATAATAAAAATTGCCAGTATAATTAATGACAACTCCCAAGAGAAAGGTAATACCGCCTCAGCAAAAACAATAGTATGCCGTTGATGTGTATTTCTTTAAAAAGCATGTCACCAAAAACCACATAATCCCCAGTGACACTCTTAAGTACATGTTTCTGAGGTCAGGCTTAGCCTGTATTTGAACAATCTTGTGACTGGAATACCCCAAACGTTTAGAAGCATAAGAATACTTGTTTTGCTACCAGTGTTACCCAAAATCTCCGGAAAGACTAGGGTACCGCTCTGTACAACCTCTTTTTTTTTTTGCCATTAAAGACCTATTTGTATTGTAGTTGAATCCCTAGTAAAGAAAATTAATTCTTATAAGCTCTAGAAAAATCTGCTATTAATCTACATATCATAATTTTTTAATTGCCACATTTCAGTTCATAGCCATGTTAATATGGATAATGTGAATATGAAACAAATACATTTAAAACTGTCGTAGTCCTGTCTAGTCCTTCTCATTTCAGGACAGCTTGTTTTGTGATTTGTACTGCTAACAATTGGTAATTGAGCTGTACTTGAAAGGATACAGTTAAGTGACTGAAGAACTGTAGATAAGGTATCATCAAATATATGTCTTTATGAGTCAGATGCAGTCTCATGATTTACAAAACAAATACAGGCTGACCAGCATCCCTTAACTCTTTTTACTGAATTTGCAAGTGTAAATTCAAGACTTTGTTCTGTCCCTCAGATCTCTACATTTTTAGCTCTTGGTTTTAGCTGCTTATTTTTCTATAAGTAAAGGGCAACAAGATTTTAGTGTATTATTTCTAATTTTATGCAAATTGAGCACTTTTCCAGTCTAGTTTGGCCAGTGGATTTTGTTGCTATACAGGCTGAATTTTAGGTAATAAGTTCTTTGGTGTGATCATCATTAAATAAGTATGTAAGAAATTCCAAGAAAATGAGTGTACCTACTTACATACCTGTTTTGTATTTATTTTAATGGAATTCCTGATAAGCAGTCTTGGTTTAGTTCAACTGTAGATGTTGCTGCCTAAGCTGTAACTTGCAGAGGTGCCAGAAGTGGTTAAAAAAAAAGAAAAAGTAGGAATGGAGACTCATTTGTAATAGACAATTTTGTAGTACAGGTAGGTTTTGGGTGTGGTTATTTATTTTAATTTTTACTTTAATCTAGACACAGAGAAAATATTTTTTACAAATACTGAACTTCCTTGAAATTGGAATTTCAGCTGCTGTGACAGTATTTCTGAGTTCAGGAGAATCTGTTAGGAAACAGGGAGCTACATTTAATCACCATTGTAGTTATTACATATTCCTGTTTGCTTTCCTGTATGTACCTGAATGGATTTGAACTTACAGCTTCCACCAAGATGGGGCACTCTCCTGTGGCTACCCTTGTGTCTGAGCAAAGTATGCTGTGATAAAAACTTGTGCCATGAATCTTCTTCAGAGTCGGTGCAGTACCTAGTCCTTGAGGCAGGATAAAAAATGAGCTAACCTGCAAGTTGTGCATGCCGCGTCAAGGATGAATGTCTCAAATTTTTATTTTTGCTGAGGTGGATGGTTAAGTGCAGTAAAAAACATGTGCTAGTAGTAAAGCTTAGTTAATTACTTGTTGTAAATTACTATTAATCTAGCACTGTTAGTTAAAATTCATTCTGTTTCTTCTTTGGCTGAAGAGTGGTAGCAAGCAGGATAGAGAAGGTCAAGGAAGAACCTTTTCATAGCTGTACAAAGCAGGTTAGTAGGGCACCTGCTGTGTAAGCAGAAATTGTCTGTTCTCCAGATCTATGCAGAACACAGAGTAAGTTTCTCTTTGTAAAATGAGAAGGATTTGTATGTACTTGTGAAGACTGTAATCTGTGATATAAGATGGTGCTGGTCAGAGCCAGATTTGGACAGGTTTGAATTGTTTCAGGTAGAGAAGGGGAATCAGAGCCACATCAATGAAGAAATATCAAACAACTGACATACCTTGTGAGGTAGCAACCCTCACCTCAACAGAGCAACTCTTCCTCTCTGTGTTTTCTCAGCAAATATCCAAAAGCAAATATTTAGTTTTTCGACTGGAAGGAATCCATTGCGGTGAGTGAAATTGATCTTAAATTTGGCAAGATTAAAAATACAGTTTCTTTACATGAAGTGAATTTTAAAACATTATATGCTTTGATTTGGATTTGGAGGTCAAAACCTAAAATTGGTGATGCTCCTGGTCCTACCTGTGGTTTTATTGTTGGCCTGTCTGTCCCAGTTGTGGCTTTCAGGATTTTTGATAGCAATTAGAATGATGTTAGGAAAGGCTCTTGACAGTGCTGAGAAGTGCTCTGTATTCTCCTTTTTCATTCTGACATTTCAGTTCTTCACAGTTTGCCGATAGTGCCACTGCCATTTATAACAACAGCTGCATCTGCCAGTCATGATTCTTGCTTTCAGAGTGGGAGATTTCATGGAAAGAGAGAACTCTCACGGGAGACCTATCATTTTATTTATCTTTGCTTGTTGTTTGGTTCTGTCTTTATCCTGATCAGGATAATGCTCAGTGATATTTTTTCGACAACTTTATCCTTTCGTGTTGGTGGTTATGCTTGCAACAGCCTTCAGAGGGACTTAACTCCCTCTAACAACTTCTTACTTTTCAGATGAATCTCATACTTTAAAATTTGTTGCTCCTGCCCTCCTGCCCCCCCTTGCAGTCTGTTTGTAATACACCTGTTCATGGCACTGAATCGTGCACATGGTACAACAGGTGCTGGATTGGGTCAGTCCTGGTGTTGCCTGAAGGCCAGGTAAAGCCTCTGTCTTTGTTCAGTCTTTGAACAAGTCATGGTGCTACACTGATTTGGGGCCCTGGGGTAGAAGTTTTTGCTTGTGCAGAGCTGGCTTTGAACACTGCCAGAGCATTGTCTTGGCAGGGACAGCCCTTTGTAGTCCACTGGAGGCATTGAAAAGCAGCCGGTGACTGACTTGGGCCTTGGTGGTGTGAAAAGATGGAGTGACTCAGGGAGAGATGGGAGGCAGTGAACACTGCTGCTAATGTAGGAGGGAGGCCCTGTGGCAGAGCATTTGTTCCTCTCCTTTTCCTCCAGGAAGGAGAGGAACAGAAAATCTACTTTACAGGAGTTTTTTCACTTCTCTCGTACCTTCCATGACTTTTCTGCCAGTCTCCAGTCTTTTCCCTGCCTGGTCCTTTCTGAAGAGGGCTGTCCTGGTCCTGTTCACTGAGTGCTCAGAGCCCTGAGCTGGTGCTGCCCCAGCACCCTCATCTTCTTCTCTAACTTCCTTCTTTCCCCTCCAATGCCAGAAGACCATCCCCATGTGTTCAGTGGCTCGATTTCTGATCCAATTCAGGTTTTAAACATTCAATCTTTTATCAGCAATCTTTACAACATTCAATCTTACAAAAGATAAGCTGTTTTACAGTATTTTCCTTGTTTGTTTGTTTTGTAATAAACACATTTCCTTTGGTTTGTTGTTTTCATCTTTTCTTAGTATTAAAATTCTCAACAGCCGAGATGGGAACCCAATACAATGGTGGTCTCAGTGGTTTTATGGCATGTCTCCTTATTACTGTAATTTTCTTCTGTCCCTGCTGGAAAGATCTTTAGGTATCAACTATCTGACTACCTGAGAAAATGTATTTCTAAACAAAAATGTGCCCTTCCAGATTTTTCAATATTTTAAGATAACACATTCACAAGTCTGGTTCATTTTTTTTTTCCAGAACACGAAGCCACATTTATGTTACCCATTGATTCAGACTTCTGTATCGGCAGTTTAATGTTGGAGAATTTGAATAATGTAATTTGGAATATATGAGAGATTCATATTTTCTCAGCTTTAGAAATGTAACTCAAGAATGTTTTTTAAAAAATCATGCTTTTGAAATTCTTACTTGGCATTGCTGTTCCTGCTGCCTCTTGTCATAAAATGATGATGATGATGCTGTTAGTCTTGGTTCTGGAGCAGCCTGAAAGATTTCATAACTTAGATGGCTCCTGGAGCTGTGTAGTTAAGTTCCCTGCTTTATGTATCTGTGTCAGATACACATAAAATTTTATTTTTCTGATTTTTAAATATATCCTTGACCATTTATCGTTTGCTTGCAGAAGGCATTATGTCTTGATTTAAGAAGTATTTCCTTCTCAACTTGATGTATGAAACAATCCCATTTCTTTCCTTCCAGTCTCTTTCTCTGAGCACAGAGATGTCGATAGTTTTCTGACCCATTTTAATGTTTCCTGCCCCAGCTGACTCTGTATTATTCTTGTGACAGCCACCCCGACCGCTCTCTCTCTCTGTCCCTGCTAGGTGGCAATGACCTTACTGCTTCTTTCCTTTGCTCTTCTCATATTGCCTCTCGCAACTATGAGTCCCCTTTTCCCTCAAACTGCCCATCTGGCTTAACGTAATGTTTCAACATTGAGCAGTTGTACCCACCTGTACTCCATTAGAAGATTTCTTTGTGTCTGAAGCACAGCTGGAAGAACCCACACTGCTGGTCTAATAAATGGCAGAGCTTCTCCTTGTAGCCTTGCCTTGCTTGTGTTCTGTCCTGTTTTCAGCTGGAATAGGTTTGGTTTTCTTCTTAGTCACTGGTACAGTGCTGTGTTTTGGACTCAGTAAGAGAATAATGTTGGTAACACATGGATGTTTTAGTTGTTGCTAAGCTGTGCTTGCCCTGAGTCAAGAACTTTCCAGTGTCTCATGCTTTGCCTATGAGAAGCTATACCAGAAGCTGGGAGGGAACATGACCAGGAGAGGTGACCTGAACTGACCAAAGGGATATTCAATACCATAGGATGTCACTTTTAGTATGCAAACTGGGGTGGGTGTTGGCCAGTGTGCTGGTTTCATTTGGGGTAGAGGTAATTTTCTTCACAGTGGCTAGCACGGGGCTATGTTTTGGATTTGTGCCGAACACAGGGTTGATACTATAGAGTTGTTTTGGTTATTGCTGAGCAGGGCTTACACAGAGTGAAGGCCTTTTCTGCTTTTCATACAGCCACACTGGCGAGGGAATTGGGGGTGCCTAGGAGGCTGGGAGGAGACACAGCCGGGACAGGTGACCCAAACTGACCTAAGGGAAATTCCAGACCATATGACATCATGCTCAGGATATAAAGTGAAGGGAAGAAGGGACCAAGGAGGATGTTTGGAGTGATGGTGTTTGTCTTCCCACGTCACTGTTACAAGGGGTGGGGCCCTGTTGTCCTGGAGATGGCCGAACACCTGCCTGCCCATGGGAAGCAGTGAATTGATTCCTTATTTTGTTTTGCTTGTGTGCTCAGCTTTTGCTTTCCCTATTAAACTGTCTTTATCTCAACGCATGAGTGTTCCAGCTTTTACCCTTCTGATTCTCTCCCTGACCCTGCTGGTGGGAGAGAGTGTGAGCAGCTGTCTGGGGCTTGGCTGCTGGTGGGCGTTAAAGCACAACAGCCAGAAGGGGCCAAGCACCCGGGATGGGCTGGGTATCACTGAGCAAGTGGTGAGCCATTGTACTGGGCATCACTTGTTTTACTGGGGGTTTATTTCTTTCTCCCCTTCCTTTAAATCACTATTATTATTATTATTATCATCATCATCATCATCATCATCATTGTTACTATTAAGATTAGTATTACTATATTTTACTTAGTTTCACTTATTAAACTCTTTTTATATCAGCCCATGAGTTTTAACTTTTTTTGTCTGATTCTTCTCCCCATCCCACTGGGGGAGCGAGTGAGTGAGCAGCTGTGTGGTATTTACTTGCTGGCAGAGTCTAAACCGTGACAGTCCTTTGCCCAGCACAGTTGTAACAAAATTGGTTTTGCTTTGTCTTTTTCTAGTTAAACTGAAAACCCCAGAGCAGAGTCTCTCAAGATGTATATTGGAGCTGAATCTGCCTTAATGCTTTCAGCAGTGCCTTTTTTTATCCATCTGTTTCATACAAGAAACTGTAGGGTCTGACTTTGGATAAATTTGAATGTAAATATGCATTAGTCGACTATGCTTGTATGTCAGGATCAGTATGCTGGCAAACCGGATGTTACAAATAGTATGAGACAGCCTTCTTCTGGCAAACCTGTAGCCCTGTTTGACTGAGCACCCTCATCTCCAATCCCTGGATTTTGTAATCTGAGCAGGTTTGTAAATACACAAAGCTTGGAGAAGCACTTTTAAATAGCTTGTCTCAAAGTATGTAATGTAGTTTTAATAATGAGATTGAATCCTTCATCACTCAAAAATACAGAAGCCCTTTCTTTCTGGAGTAAAATATGATAAATAAAACCAAAGAAATTCAGGTGAATAAACTGACCTTCAAAGCTGGCAGGCTTGGTAAATTACGCCTGGAAGGCTGAAGAGATAACTTGTCCATCATTGCTTAGGAAGAGCAGAGCTTGGTGGCTAATGCTATTCTGAACACTGAAATACACTCTAGTAATGCACAGGCTGTAAGTTTGATTTGTTTATTTATTTATTCTTGAGCTGGTGATGTTAAGTACTACCTTCTCTGCACCATGAAACAAAGAGAGCATGAAATTTTGTCATGTAGTAAATATGTTAGTTTTTTTCTTCTTCTTGGGAGTCATTTTTATATTTTGAGATACACCTAGCAAAAGCTGGAGTTGAGCAATTTAGAAGAAAAAGGTTGGCAGTTTTTCACAAAATCCTGAAGAAACAGGTTTTCCTTCAAATATACAAGAAAAGACCAGAATACTGTAGACTTTTATTCTCATTAGATCTGTATCTGGCACAAGGGTTGGCATAGCATTTGGCAAGATTAAAACTGTTAAAGAGTTGCCAGCAAAGGGTGATCTTAGGATGAGTTTATGTCAGGAAGATTAAAAGAAAGGCCAGAACAAAGGTATTTTTTTAACACATTATTTTATTTTAATCAGTTTGGGCCTATTCTTTGAGCTGATAAACAGAAATAAAGTAAAACATAGTATGTTTTTCACCTGTCTAGGTAGTTTATATGTAGTTAATGGCAGGGGTGTCTTTTAGTACATATGTTTATGGTAAATTTAATTTCCTTTGGTTTACTGAGAAGTTTTTTGTATGAGATCTAGCCTTCAGAGCAGGGAAGAAACTAAGAAATTAATTTTGTGGGAGAGAAGCATATTTTTAAGAGCCTTTCATTTGGGGTATCTGGTTAGAAAATATTTCGAATGGGATGTTCCAAAAATGAAAGCAAAGACATATTTTTATAACCATTGTTTTAAACCCCCTTTATTCCTCTAACTGATGAAGTCCTCATGAATTAGAAAATTAAACCTAACATTTGAAGTTGTCAGTGTAAAAATGTCCTCTTTGGACTGCAGTTACAAGTTTAAATGTTTCTGTCAAAATTCCAGACATTGGACAGTAAGAAGGCACCATGTACGTTTGCTATGCAGTGATCTGTATATTGCATGGCATAAAAGCTGCATTTGAAATATTCCTTGACTTCTGTAGACACAGTGTTAAATTTTTACTGTAATTGTTAATAAACTTATACTTCAGATATGTAACATGATGGTGCTTAAATGTTTTAAGAGGACAATAGTTGCTGAACTGAAGAGCAGCCTCTTGGTTTAAACAAACACTGGTATTGCTTGTGTACTTTCAGCTAGGAATAAATAGATTGTAAGTCTATAGCTATCTGTATATATTTGTATACAAATATTTTGTCATTTAAGTATTTTTGTGATGAAGAAAAACCATTAATAATTTATTTTTCAAGGCCTGACGGACTTTTCTCTAGTCTTCAAAAATTCCAATGCAAAAAAAAAAAAACAACTTTAAATTTAAGCAGTAACACATATAGACAGTGAAGTCTTGAGCCTGTTGTTCAGGGATTTCCGTGGAATCGGAGAAACTACTTGTGTCACATGGCTATTTTTATGTGATTATTTCTTTGATGTAATTTGAGAAGCACATGCATTTATATGTGCGTGTAACAGAAAATCAGCTAACTGATACCATAATATTGGACTCTTCATTGAAATTTAGTTTCTTCTTTGACTCAAATAGCAGTAACAAGAAGGCCAGAGAAGTTCAAAGAGGGCCCTTTGATCTCCTGAGTTGCATGAGGAACTGGGAGTTCCAGGGGACTTGCTCTCCCTACAGAGGCTGCCCTTTCTCCAGACCTGTGCGGGATCCTGTGTGTGTAGAAGATTGATGAGCTGCTCAGAAGGGGTGGTGGTAGGGCAAGTGCTGTCCTGGGTCTTGTGCACCCTCAGCACCTCTGCAAGTTTCTTTTTATGTGGAGACCAAGTCTGTCAGTCAAGCTTCTGTATCTTGGTGGGTGGCAGCAGAAGATGAGCCTGATAGTGGTGGTTTTGTGCGTTACTATGATACCTGTAAATATGGATGATGCCTATTAGTGTGTTTGAAACAGGATTCATGTTTCTGATGAGTGTATTTTTCTTCAAATCAAAAAAACGCTGAGCTAGGGGATGTGCATTGAATTATATATTTAACCATAATTTTCCTGCTGTTTATTTAAGTTCTGCAAGGCAGTAAAAAAGAGATACGGACAACTGGACATGAGAAATTCAAGACATGTATGCCTGCTGAATTTTCTGGTCTGCCATATTCCCTGGCCCTAACTTACTATCTTTTCATGACATGTTTTATGGACTTAATAGGACATGCAAAGGACTAGTTTAAAACTGCTTTGGTCTTTAGGGCTTCTAGTAATGAAAAATTTCAAAGTAACTTTGTACGAATCTGTCTCAAACAAAGTACATCTGAGTATAATACTGGGATAAACACTGGCTGGTGACACTGAGGGAGTCTGCCATGAGTCCTAATGGAGAAGATGGGTTGAGATGACACTCCCCTTCACCTCAAATTTGTGCAGAGGAACTTCTGTTGAAACTTTTATGCCACCAGGGAGCTGGAGGACGGTATTCTACATGCATAGCATTGAAACAGACACATCGATTTCATTCCCTAGACTCATTTTTTGACAAAATACGAAGTAAATGTATACATTGGTGTTCACCCCCACTTACATCAGCAGTGTCCAGTGTGAACCATTTACTGTTGGTAATAATCGCTCATCTGTTTAAAGTTTCCTTAATCTTCTGGGCAGATTGTGTTGCAAAAAAAAAAAAATTCAATCACTTTGAATATTTTTTTTTTGTTTTTGCCTACTTTGACAAGAAGTTTTAAATCCCTGCAGTTCAGGTTGCTTACAACTCAGCATTCTTATACAGTTAAAAAAAGTGTATGTGCAAAGGTGAATGGTTTGATTAAATGAAATGTGACTTTATACATATAATAATGCAATCAATTTATGAATATTTATTCATAAAGTGTTAATCTATTTAAAAACTGAATTCTAAGGAAAGTATTGAACAGTGTTCTTTTTAAAAATTATTTTTCATTTATAAGGGATCAACTGTTTTAAGCGGGAGTCCTACTTATTTCATGTAGAGGGGATTGTAGGAAAGTTAAAGGTGAAAAGGAAGCACAAAAACTACAGCTGCCTATAAACATCATTCAGATTAGGAATTTGGTCAGCTGAAATGCTCAATATGAATCAATATCACCAGCTCTACGTCCATTGGTGTGTAGTCTCCTTTTCCCACGGAAAACCAGCCTTCAGGCTTGTTGGCCCTAAAGGCCTTTGTTCCAAGATCTTTTGTAATTGTAGTTGAGGACCATGCCTGGCCTGAGGGTACTCCTGGTCTTCCGTGATTCTATCCAAACTGGGGCACAAATGTACATCTCTCTCATTAGCTTGAAATCTTCCAAGCGTGCATCTGTTACCTTTTGGCTGTAGTCAGTTGGTCACTCTTGAAACTAATTATTCAAGTGTAGTATGGTTCTGTGATGCAAGGAACATGCATAGCATTGATGGAAAATAATGTTCAAGAACCTTTCGCTGTGTGTGATTCCTGTGTGATGTATTTGAACAGCGGGGCTTGTGTAATGTGCTGGCTATTACTGGATATGTGTCAGAGCAGCTCCTATTTTGCATTTAGTATTTTAATATATATGGGTGTCACAGATTAATATTTCTGAAATTTGTGTGCAGACTAAACATCATTTCGGTTCTTCATTCTGTTTTCCTAGTCTGGGACTGTGAAGCTGACCAAGCCTGTGGCATTATGGACCCAGCAGGATGTCTGCAAATGGCTGAAGAAACATTGCCCTAATCAGTATCAAATCTACAGTGAGTCATTCAAACAGCATGACATAACTGGTAAAGTATGCACTATCAGAAATATTTTACTTACTTAAAACGTGGTGAATTGTTTTACTTTGCTGTTAATAGATTGTGACTGTGCGCTGAGGGGGTCTTGTTGATTGTATGACTAGAGAGCTGCAAGCTTTAGAGCAGAGAGAGTATTCCAGCTTTCATGAGATGTGGTAAGTGATAACCTCATTTCTTTAAAAGACAATTTCAGATAGTTCAAGGTCAATATAAAAAGGAAAGAAGCCACTCTGTATGTAGGTAAAGACCTCAGCCTGTTCATTACAAATAAAAAAACCAAAACCCAACCATTAAGAAGCATTCTATGAGGAAAATGTAATTTATGTAAATTTTCTTTTTCATTGAGGTGTTTGACCTTGAATTCATAGTCTTTTTTTGTGCCTCTCCCCACTCTTTAAAAAAAAAATTAATCTTAGTGTCCTTAACATGTAGGATGAGAAGTGATCCCACCTGAGCCCTTCCCTTAGCCTGAGGCAGGATCAGTACAGTGAGTTCATTTCTGATGGATGTTTGTCTAACTTTGTTCTGGAAAACTTGCAATGAAGCAGATTTTTGCATCTCTCTATTCCAGTATTTTATGGTTCTTAAAGTCAGTATTTTCCTAGGATCAATCTAAACTATTATTTCCAGCCAACAAAACTGATTTCTGTCCTGAATGTGGCTTGAGTACAACCAACCACTCTTTCTTACAGTCTTTCACAGATTCACAGAATGTATGAGTTGGAAGAGACCTTCAAGATCATCGAGTCCAACCCATGCCCTAACACCTCAACTAGATCATGGCATCGAGTGCCATATCCAGTCTTTTTTTAAATACATCCAGGGACGGTGATTCCACCACCTCCCCAGGCAGTCTGTTCCAATACTTTATCACCCTTTCTGTAAAAAACTTTTTCCTAATATCTAGCCTAAATTTCCCTTGACGCAACTTGAGACTGTGTCCTCTTGTTCTATCAGTTGCTGCCTGGTGAAAGAGGTCGACCCCCACCTGACTACAACCACCTTTCAGGAAGTTGTAGAGAGCAGTAAGGTCACCCCTGAGTCTCCTCCAGGCTGAACAACCCCAGCTCCCTCAGTCGTTCCTCATAGGGCTTGTGTTCCAAGCCCTTCACCAGCCTCGTTGCCCTCCTCTGGACGCGCTCAAGCGTCTCCATGTCCTTCCTGAACTGAGGGGCCCAGAACTGGACACAGTACTCGAGGTGCGGCCTCACCAGTGCCGAGTACAGGGGAAGAATGACCTCCCTGTTCCTGCTGGCCACACTATTCCTAATACAGGCCAGGATGCCGTTGGCCTTTTTGGCCACCTGGGCACACTGCTGGCTCATTTTCAGCCGGCTGTCAACCAGCACCCCCAGATCCCTTTCTGTCTGGGCACTGTCCAGCCACACTGTCCCCAGCCTATAACGCTGCAGGGGATTATTGTGGCCAAAATGCAGTACTCGGCACTTGGACTTATTAAACTTCATCTTGTTGGACTCTGCCCATCTATCCAACCGTTCCAAGTCTCTCTGCAGAGCCCTGCTACCTTCCAACAGATCGACACACGCTCCCAGCTTAGTGTCGTCTGCAAATTTACTAATGAAGGACTCAATACCTTCATCCATGTCATCAATAAAAATATTGAACAAAATTGGCCCCAGGACAGACCCCTGAGGGACACCACTGGTGACCGGCCGCCAGCTGGATGCAGCACCGTTCACCACCACTCTCTGGGCCCAGCCATCCAGCCAGTTCCTAATCCAACAAAGAGTGCTCCTGTCCAAGCCATGGGCTGCCAGCTTTTCTAGGAGTATGTTGTGGGAGACAGTGTCGAAGGCCTTGCTGAAATCCAAATAGACAACATCCACAGCCCTTCCTGCATCTACCAGGCGGGTCACCTGGTCATAAAAGGAGATTAGGTTGGTCAAACATGACCTACCCCTCCTAAACCCGTGCCGGCTGGGTCTGGTACCCTGGCCGTCCTGTAAGCTCTGTGTGATGACACTCAGTACAAGGTGTTCCATTACCTTACCAGGTACTGAGGTCAGCTTCCTTCACTGTATAGGGTGCTTCTCACTTGCACATACTTTTCTTGCCTAGTCTAAAAAATATTTCTTTGTTCTATCATGATTGCTCCCCAAATACACACAGGACCTCCAAACCTTCAAAACGGGGTCTCTTTTCTTAAAAGAATATATTGAAAGCAAAATTGTATTGTTTTCTTATTTACTTTAGAAGTTGATATTGATTCTGTTCATCTGCTTGACCTGTTAACTCCTACTCAGTTTGCTGTTGTTGTCTTTTGGCTGATCATTCTGAATTGACGTGAGTTTAGCAAATATAACTTGGGAGTTAAATAGCATTTTTGCTCATATACCAAACAGTAATTAATCTGTAAAAAGTTTAATATGGAACACTGATTTGTTCTCTGCAGTGGCGGTATACAAAACTGGAAATTGGCATTCAGCCATTTAGGGTTAAGGAGGGATTTGAGTTTCAGTCTTAACAATAACGCGTTGTTAACTAATGTGTGTTTCAGTCAGTGTCTGATCACGTACACCTGTACTTAGGTTCCTTTCAATTTTACCTTCATTTCAGGTGCTATTTTCTTTCTGATAATATGTGAATGATACCAAACATGGCAAACTACCCATATTTGTTTACTATGTAGCCATGAGTACACGTACACACATGTGAGAAGTGGTTTGTATTGGTTTGGTAAGTGTTAAGGTTTAGTACATAACCATTGTGCCCATTTCCTCTCAGTCACCATCTGCTGAATACAGTCTGTAGGAATGTAGTCTGTGTCTCCACCCATGTGTACAGAGCTGAGTGCATCCAGAGCATTACCAGAAGAAAATGAAGCTATTTTAAAATATTCTCTAGTACTGCTTTACTATATTCTCCTTCTAGAATTAAGGCACTGTGAGATGAAGTTGAAAGGAAGACATTATCATTTCAACATAAACACAGGTGGAAAGCCTGTAGTTTCACTGCAGATGTGCAAAACTTTGAACTTTATAGACCTCTACGAAAAAGAAGAATCGAGATCAATCTTTCTTACTTTACACAAAGGAGATACAGGGAAAATATTGGTATGAGTGTTAGAAAGTAAATCTACAGGAAAGAAAAGAACTTCAATTCAGCAACTACCAAAGAAGAAACACAATCAATGTCTGTACAGATTTTATAAAAGTATATTGTGATAATATTGCGAGTGGAATTATTAACTCAGGAGGATATTTCCAGTTCTTGGTCCCCATGATGCTGATTATTTGCAGTCTAATGATGGGAAAGAACAGTGGATTTGTGGCTCAGAAAAAGTAGAGCGCATAGCCAAGGTAGTGCAACTATTCCCAGATATGGCTATGGAAAACTGATGTGATTGTTGAAAATTTCTCAGAAATTAATGGGACTTCACAGGCTGTTTTGATATGGAAAAATACGATGGAAAAGATCTTAAAGGAGCTTGTTCAGCTGGGAAGACCAAGGCTCTTGCACCCCACTCAGACTGGGGCTGACTGGCTGGGAAGCAGCTCTGGTGGAGAGGATCTTGATAGTCAGGAAGATGAAATGAGCCAGTGTTGTGCCTCGCAGCAAAGAATGCTGGCACTATTAACAGGAACATAGTAACCTGATCAAGATTAGTCATTATTTCCATTACTCTATACTTCTTGGACTACAGTTCTTAGATATCCAGTGCAAGTTAAGGTGAGGGCCACAAAGATGCTCAGGGCTGGAGCTCTTGCCCTGTGACCAGTGGGTTGAAGGAGCTGGGCATGTTCCGTCTGGGGAAGAGGCAGCTTGCCAGGGTGGGGTGGGGGCACTAGCAGCAGCCCCCACTATGCGGACCCCCAGAAGGAGGTCATCAAAAAGATTGAACCTGACCCTTCTCAGTGATGTATGAGAGACATGAGGCTGAGGCTGAACATAAGGAGAAACTGTTTTCCCCTGTGAGGACTTTCGAGCATTGGAATGGGTTGCTCAGTTTCTGTTCCAGGAAGGTTTCAAGCCCCAAGTAGATAAAACCGTGGGAAACCCAATCTGATCTCATAGCTGACCTTGTTTTAAGCAAGAGATTGGGCTAGAAATCTGCTGGGGTCCCTTTCAATCTGAATTCTTCTACGGTCGTATGATTTGCTGAGTACTTACTGAGTATCTCAGAACCAGCCAGTGAAATGCACTTTGCAGCCATTTAGGGAGAATTAAGTATGGAAAAATTTAATTAGAAACTGGGAGATTTTTTAATACATAAAATCCTTGCTTTCAGGGAGTGGGCCATGTGGTTGACTTATTCAGCAACAGGTGAGAAGTATTTTGATGGTGTTGGACCCAGAGACAGAACAGAAAGAATTTGAAGGAGTAATACTGAGCAAGATCTACAGGCACCTGACAGGAATTAGCAGCGGTGGGGAAAATAAGAAAATGGAGGAACAAAAATGACAGTGGCCGGTACAAAAAAGAAGGCAATGCCATGGTAGGGTCATGTCATGGTAGGCTCTGCAACAGGTGTTGGTGTTTACACCAGTAGGAGACATAAAAAGTTGCACTGACCTGCCAGTTTTTCCCACTCATTTTATACAGGTATATTCCAGAGGATAAACCTGAGAAATAGACCTTGCTCTGTGTGCATTTGTGGCTTTGAATTTGCTGGGAAGCAATACTTTTAGATGACTGGGGAGTTCTAGAGATATGAGTTCTTTGATGGCCTTATCCTGTAACATTGAGGCAAATGAAGATTTTTCCAATGTCTCAGCATTAACAGGAACAAGACTGAGCATAGAATGAGTAAGGAATAACCATTTTAGGCAAATGATCCATTGTCAAAGTAATAAAGCAGATGTCTAAGTAATTATTTATGGATGTATGATTTAGAGGGAGGAAGGAAGGAAGGAAGGCAGGAAGGAAGGAAGGAAAGGAAGGAAGAAAACCCTGCTTCATGTTTTGTTTTTACAGCATATTCCCTAGTATGCTAGTGCATGTCTTCAGAGCAAGAGGTTTTAATGCTATGATCATTAAACAAACCTCATTCTGTCAAAGTAATACCCAAGAGGTACCTTGGTCCAATTGAAGGAATTTGATAGGAGGTACTTAAAAGGACTCAAGCCTTTTTAAACTTTTAAGAAGGAAAGGAACTCAAAAAAACCTCATTTTAGTTTTAGAAGGAACCAGAACTTCTGAATATTCATTAAATACCAAATGGCACCTTGGGAAATGAAATATGAGTTGCTACTGAAAACCTGCAGCAAATAGTCTTAAGATCTGGCTAATTCTATATATTCTAAAGATGCTTGCATTAAAAAAGCTTTATTGACATATTTTTCTGAAATTCGTATGAAATCATGCTTTTAAAATCAGCATTGATTAATTTTTTTCACTTCAGTAATATCTATGTAGATGTTAGGGTTTATCATATCTAATGAAATGCTCAAGTTACTTAGCATATTGGTGAAGGGGTAGTCTTATGGTTCAAGTTACTACACTGGAATTTGGAGATATCTTGTCTCTATTTCAGTTTACTCTGGAAGTACACTAGAAGTTTACTTTGGAAGCACACTGAGTCCTCAGGGTCTAAGTTACTCTCTCTATATACAGAGAAAGGGGGGTTTTTTAAACCATAGTGTTGCCAGATATCTTTCCAGTTTTTTGAACATATATAATTTAATTCTGCCCTTTGTTTCACGGACATCAGGTGAGTTTCGTGGTGCAACCAGTGCAGTGGCTTGGGGATGAAATGTTTGCAGTGGAGTGCAGAGGCTTGTGTTTCATTCCGGGCTCCAGGGCAGGAAGGGTGACCAAAGCCAGGTGGGTTTATTCACTGTGGCAAGATCTCCTGAACATGTTCATACTTTGCCATATGTTTTGGTTGATGTACAACAGAGATAAAGTTTCCAGTGTTGTTAAATGTTTTGTAATATCTGTATAAAAGATGTTGTTTGAGTCAGCCGAGCTTTCCTGTTAACAGATCTGTTTCATTTGGAACAACTTCTGCTCACTTCCTGACCCTTCCCTTGGCAAGCGATTCCAACGTTATTGTTCATCCTTCCATTATTGATGAGCATTGCACTGACTCTAAGTATCTCTTGTGCCAGTGACATAACACACCTAATGTGAGGCCTGATGCAAGAAGCAAAAGGAGGTCTTCTGTAAAGTGGCCTTTGTAGGTGTTCCCCAACTTTTTCGTACACCTGTTCCTCAAGAGTCTTCTCACAAATCCTACTATAGTTACATTAGAGAAGACTACATAAACTGGCACCTTTTCTCAGATTATTTTATTGGACATTGTTTTATTGTCCTTTATAAACTGATCACAGACTACCCTCTAGGTTGCTATTGGTAGAGGCATGTTTATGATCAGGTGTAGGATTGACACCAAGCAAAGAAAGTCCTGGGTCAGGGCAACATATTGTAGGAAAAGTACTTAAGCCTCCTTTAAACGTATTAAAGTTTTGATTACCACATTTTTATTTGCTTGGTCCCAAACTGTAGCAGGTTTTGAGCATTCTTCAGCACTGTCATAACTCTCAGAAAGCACCTTCATTGTGTCTAAATGTAGGGTATTTCCAGTAAAGTATGAGTTACCTTCCTTGTTTTGCATGTGACAGTGCTCTTCAGCACAATAGATGTCTTCTGCCAAGCAGACATCTGATAGTGGAAAGCAGAAGCAACTTTCATCTCCAGCCATCTCTGCGAAGCCCTTCTCTTCTCTATGGTGCAAAGCTTAAACCAGCCTTACCCTCAGTCCTTATTTATGCCATTTTTCCATGCTCTTTCTGTGAGGTCTTAACAGCAGTGTTGGTTGGTGGGTTGTCAAATCAATCCTAACTACATGCATCTGCAGTTTAAAAAATTAAATAAAATCACTACTTCATCCTGGAGAGAGCTTTTATTCTGCTGTCTTGGTAAGGTCAGGCGTATTTGCAGCCTTCTTTGTGGAGCTATGATACTTGTGTTGGAAAATGTGAGGGACTGAAGAGTTTTCCCTGTTTCATACTTGGCTACTCTCAAATTTTTATTGTGTGGAACACACCGAAGAGTGATGGGTGTTGGGATAAGGCTTCTGTTTGCATAATATGTGGCAACTGTTCTTATTGCGTGGAAAATAGTTTCAGAAATGTATTAACATAGCCCTGTGTTTATATAATGTAGAATTGAAAGAAGTTGGAAAAGCAGAAATCTTTTTTCAATATTCAGCCTTGTACTGACATAGAAAATCTTGTGTGAAAGTAATCTTCTCTCATGTCTCAGCAATGGTTTTTGAGTCTGTCTCTTCAGTCAGAAGATAGCTCATAAAATATATGGCAAAATTCCACAGCATGGGACAAAGCTGTAATGGCTGCTGAGAGATCTGGTGTGACCAGGAAGGCTCATCTGCAGTCAAGAAGGGGACAGTGAGGCATTTGAACACTTCACGGGAGTTGTAACTTCAGTATTAATATAGTTGATTATTTTCTGATCAGTTGTCTTTTCTGTGATAAATAATCTTTGGAGTTCATCAATTAGTAATGAAACAGATTTTTTTTCCTCCTCTGTGCACAAACCAGTGGGGAGTGTTTGGTGCTCTTATTTGTTATATAAAATTCTGTGTGGAAGAAGTGATAATGTAATCTGTTCTGTTTGGTAGAAAAGGGAGCTTGATAAAGGGCGATGGAGGCATTTTTGGCCTTGCTTGTCAGTGATGTAAAATTCCATGTCTGCTAAATTCAGAATGAAGTTTCCATGCTCCTAATCCATTATCAGCTGTGAGATCTGCTGTGCAAGTAGCTGATGAACATTTTGCACAGTTTCCTGTCTTAGTGGATATTTTTTGGGTCAGGCAGCTTTTTCTTGGTACGCTGTCTCCACTTTACCTGGGAAGATCTCTCATGGTCTCAGTAAACAATTGCTCTGCAGCATACTCAGAAGTGAATTGCACTCTAGCTGCCTCTTTTTCTTTCCTTCAGTATTCAGTAGAGCCGTGGTAGCCAGATTTGCTGTAGCTGTTACTCTTAGCTGACGTAGAACACAGAATCCAAATCATCTTTGAACTGAAAAGTATAATTCCAGTCCTTTAGCTTCAGATCTGAAATTCCTTGTCGACTTAACACAGGTGAGTTCTTCTGTACTCTTAGAGTATGAGCATTTAGGGGAGAGAAGAAAAAGGTATATTGCTCTTCATTTGAGGCAGTGTTTAATTGTTCCTTGGTACTTACTCTTCATACGCTGTCAGATGTTGGGGAATTAATGTTTTGTAATTATACATGCAATGATAATTGGATTATTCCTTCCCCCTAACACAAGGGTTTTTTCATTTTTAATTTAATCTTGTTATATTTATTTTAGTAATTTTTTTCCTCACGAGAGATCATATCATGTTTTACTGTTCTCCTTGGAAAGATCATTGTTGTACAGTCCTTGTAAACCTGGTCCACTGTATTCTCTACAGAACACTGATTCACATGAGTATCTTGTACAATGCACTGCCAGAAACTCTCACCATGGCAGCCAGTTTCAAAATCAATTTCTGTTCCTTACTCAGAAGAGATCTAAAAATGTGAATTAGGGTAAGATACAGAATACTGTATCAAATGTCTTAGCAAAGCCTATATCAGGAATTCTCAATCCATATTGTAAAGCTTTGTGATATTTCCTGGTTTGCTGATAAGGCTGCACGGTTTATCTACAAGAAGAACTGAACCCTGATTGTGATGCACTGACAGAGCCAAAAAGTTTAAGAACTACTGATGTAGCCTTTGGGTGCTTACCTATCTATCTTAGGTAACTGAGGCATCCACCTTCAGTGGATGAGGGTAAGAGGGTAAATTACTGAAGTAGTGAGTGGAGAGGAAAGGTTTGCCTCCAAACAGATGAATTTAGTGGACTTAATATAGCCAAGAGAAGATGTTATGAAAACATCATTTTATGTTCACCACATTTCCTTTGTTCACCTTTTGTTTTGTGACCCATCTCATGTTCTTGATGCAGCCTGCTTTTATCAACTATTTTGTCTTTAGCTGCTTTACAGGGGTATTGATTATTTTATTGAAAGTTCTAACATTTTGGCCAATATCAAAGCTCTACCCTCTCATTTTATTTCTTAAGATGATATTTTTCTACATATTTTTGGATCTATCACTAACTGTTAGTGATTACATTATTGTTTTACTATGTTCCTTGGTCGATAAAGGCTGCTGGAGAGCCCTTTATCAAGAAGCTGGGCAAGGTGAAGCTCTGTTGTTATTTGGAAGACCTCCAAGGAATAGCCTGAAGCCATGGAATGCAGCATTCTTAACTCTGATGGCACTTCTTTGTTTCCCTTTCTTTAATTTCCCCACTTGATTAATAACAACTTCAAGATGGTGCGTAATGGTCTGGAGTCTTTCCACGGGAAGGATGGGGCCCTTAGTTTAGATCTGGCCACTGAATACTTAGACCTTTGCATGAATTGTGTTGATTCCAAGTGTTATGCCCTGACTGAAGTCTAGATCGGCTGTTATTCCGTGTTACTTTTTTAAAACTCCCGCTATATTTGTGGAGTCTGGAAATTATTTTTGGTTAAACTGATGGTTAGCACTGCTGAGCTCTCATTTCCCATCAAGTCAGGCTATCTCTTCAACACTTCAGAAGTTTTGGATCCCATTCTGGTGTACCAGGAAAAGAAATGGGAGATATTGCAGAGCCTCATTTCAGGTAACTTTTGCTATTGTTTGGGAGGAAATATTTGTTGCCTTTGCTGTGCAACTACGATGCCAATTTTATGGCTCAGTTGTAGGTAAGGAAAACTGAGATGAGGAAAACTAGCGTGATTAAGTGGAGGAGTTTAAAGGACCATACAGTTCTTCATTTTGAAAAAGTGAATTAATTTGCTGCTTAGTGGATGTGTGTTTGTGATATCAGAGAGCAGCTAGAGCTGATTCTTTTAATTTCAGCTTGTTACTTGCCAGCATGTGCTATTCATGATACAGGGATTTAGTCTTAGTGTAATCTTATAATTATTTGGCAGTGTTCCTCAGTCTAATAACACACCCAACCTCGCGGTGAAATGCAGAAGGAAGCTCCTGATATCTGAACCTGGATGAAGCCATGGCTGAGAGTTCGACTTGTATTTTGAACAACGGGAAGAATTTATTCACTGAAAGGGGGTGGTCGGGAGTTGGAACAAGCTGCCCAGGGAGGTGGTGGAGTCCCCATCCCCAGAAATGTTCAAGAAATGTCTGGACATGACATTTAGTGCTATGGTTCAGTTGACATGGTGGTGTTTGGTCAAAGACTGGACTTGATCTTGGAGGTTTTTTCCAGCCTTAATGATTGTATGATTCTAAGTGTGTATTTAATCTCCCTCATCCAGTTGGTCTGCAATATCCTGTGTTCCTTCTCTCACCTCTGACTTGCTGTTGCCACCAGATGCCCTCCACCAGTTATGCTGTGATTTCAGCTTCTTCACGGCCTCTGGTTTTTAATATATATGTGGACAATGACTCCACTCTTACACCAAGTCTCTGACAACTGGATTAACCACATCTGTCGCAGCTCTGTGTTCTCGTTCTTTTGTCGGCACTTGAGGCACAGCCCACAGGAATTGGGCTGGCTCCTGCAGCTGCCCCCTCCCGAATTCCCCCGCTGCGGCTGGGCAAACAGCCACCTGCAGGCCTTCAGGACTTCCCTGCACTTCAGGCACTTCAGGATAGACCTGGATGCCCTCGGGAAAGCTGCGGGTTTCGCCGGTTCCCTTGCGCAGCCCGCGAGCCGCCCGGCCCCGCGGGCGCAG
>WEIT01007820.1:302872-337593 GCA_013389985.1 Dryoscopus gambensis | reverse complement strand
TTTCCAGTAGTGGAAACCTTTAGAAGTGCAGGAGCGACAGTTCTCTCATTGTATCGAGCTCCACAAAGGCACTACCTGGCTTGGATGACTCTGTCCCTAAGCCTAGGGTTGGAGCATGCATAGGCTCTTGAAATGACTATTTGAGTGGGTCTGTTGAGTGGTTGTAACATGAACAAATTTACATTGATCTTCGTGAAGATAGTATGTTGGCACAAAGGCTTACTATCAAGTTGTACTTTCCAGTTAGAAACTGTGTGGTATTTTTCTTCTTCCCAACAGTTACTTAATTCTTTTAACTCAACTGCAAGCATTTCCCCTGACCTTGTATTGAAAATCATTGAAATTATGGTAACAATAATTAGGCCTAAAAAATCAGCCTGATACAAAATAACTGGCATGGAAATTTTCAGCCTCAGTGGTTAATGTTCAGCAACCCTTGATGATTATGAAAGGTGTCAAGCAGCTATAATCATTATCATCGACACTTGTGCTGTATGTGTGTACCAAAACATGTACTTGGTCTCCTTTGTAAGGAATATTTGTAATGGCTCATTGTTACAAGTCTCTGTATTTGGCTGCATTGCACGTTTCTGTCTGTAAAGGGAATGTGTGTTTAGAGGGACTGTTGCTATTCTGTGGATCAAGTGTATACTTTTATGGAAGCTTTAATTTTCTTCTCATATTGCTATATTTAACAATGAATTTTTCAAACTAGAAATACACTATCATTCCTTACCTGGAAAATAATTAGCATGAGTTTTTATTTCTTATGCATGATGTGTCGTATATGCATTTTCTGTGTGTAATGATTTTCATGGATTCTCTCTCAAAGCTAAGTAGAGATGATTTTCAAATCTGTTCTATATGCATCTTTAAAGCAGTGACGTAGCTGTAGTTATGAGTGTGCTACATCAGGCTGAAGATGCATCTAGCCTAGAATCCTCTCTTTGTCCAAAGGTAGTGCTTAGGAAGGAGTGTGAATACAGGAAGAGCGTATTTCCTCCTAATACTCTCCTGCCTTCCAACAGTTTGGTGTTCACAGTCCTGCACAGTGTAGCATAACTCATGTGTTTGAGCAGCCTCTATTTGAACACATAGCCCAGATCTCTGTGGTAGTATGTATGAGTAAAGGACATGGAACCTGAAAGCTGCCATTTCCTGATTTCTGAGATCTGAGCAGTGCAGCTTTAACATTGACTTTGCGTGTGCTGGTGGTGGTGTGTTTTTTACTAGAAGAAAAGGATATTTAAAGATGCAAGGGAGTAATGAGAGTATTAAAAAAACCTCAAACAAAAGAATATTTAAAGATGCGAGGGAGTAATAAGAGTATTAAAAAAAACCTCTAACAAAACACAAAAACAAAAAGCCACCAGGCTGATAAATTAGAAAACTGTGTTCCCCTTGAGATTGTTGTGTTTATTGCTATTTCGTTAGTATTTTAGTTTAAAAAAAATATTTTCTGGATTAGTTGATGGCACAAATACTTTTATGTCCAGAAAATGCCCTAAATGAGCAGAAAATGCAACCAAAATGCTCCTGTGAATCTGTATCACTTTTCCTACTTGGTCCAGGTTTGTGGTGCTTGATTCATACAATAGTTTGGGTTGTAAGAGTCCCTTGAAGGTGATCCCACAAGTCCAACCCCCCCTGCCATGGCCAGGGACATCTTCAATTAGATCAGGTTGCTCAAAGCCCTGTCCAGCTTTGACCTTGAGTGTTTCCAGGAATGGGACATATACAGCTTCTATGGGCAACCTGTTTGACTGTTTCACCACCTTCACTGAAAAAATGTCTTCCTTATATCTAGTCTGAATCTATTCTCTTTCAGGTTAAAAAACAAGCCTTACTAAAAAGTTTAACCCCATCTTTCTTATAGGCCTGAAAGGCAGCAATAAGGTCTCCCTGGAGCCTTCTCTTCTACAGGCTGAACAACCACAGATTGAGATATTTCTGTCAACATTGATGGAAGTTAGCTTTGAAGAACTTGAAGTATTTACTTACAGATCCCTACTGCTGCAATACAGTTCTGACCTTCAGAGACACCACTTCTGAAGAGCTCACAGAGCTTTTTTATTTTGTTGAATTTGATGAATGATGCCTGGCTTTCATTTCCCTGACAGACTGTTTATTTTCACCAGGTGTGCTTCAGGGCTGACTCGCTGTTTGTTTGTTTTTCTCCTTTATTAGAGAGATAGTTAGTTGTCAGTAAAATACCAATTACAGTATCTGAGCATTTATTGCTTGTTCTGGAATGCCAGATGTCAGAATACATCTCACAGAAAAAAGATGGAAACATTATCTCTTTTTAGTCATAGTAGTCTTGAACATATAAGGCAAAGTAGAATATGGTTTTTTTACATTCCATCTGAGTGAATCCTTCAGTAGTAAGCAACTATTTGCATACTCTTTATGTAAGCAAGCTCTAGTTAAACAGCATCCACTAAATCTTGTGCAGTCTATTGCTGACTTGCAAGAATTGCTGGGAACTGATACACCAATATGATCATCCATCTGGCAGAAAAACGCTGTAAACTGCGGTGCCATTAACACTTTTGTATAGCAAAAGCTTTGATGTGCTGGATCCATTCTGTACCTCAAGGAATTACCCACAGTAAAAGAATAGTATAAACAATTGTAGTCTGAAACAGTCTCTTGTACAAACCTGCAGTTATAATTGGTAGTAAGAGACTGTGGGAAGCAGTACCTTTTGATACAGTCTCTCAAAAATATATTAAAATGATTAAACAGATTTCCCAAAGAATTTGAGGACTTGGTAGTTCTATACTGATATGTGATTTTTAAAAAAGAAGCATTCAGCTTGCTGGTTTTCAATAATTAATAGCTTTCTTGAGTGCAGAAAAGTGAAGTTGCCAAATTTGACCTTGGACCAAAATCATAGCTGGAATATTGAACTTTTGTTTTATGTAAACCACAGTGACGAGTCATGCAATGGTCCTCTGTAGGAGGTTATTGAGAAGTCCTTAAACTGATTGCAACTGCAGTGGCCCAACATGGACAACAAATTAGTGTAGCTCAACTTCAAATTGTTCTGCACTAACAAGCCCTGTGACTAAACTTTGTGTATCATCTGGTTGTCAAACCACATGGGAAGTGGATTAACTTAGACGTGGGTTGGATTTGCCCTCCACAAAGTAGGTGTGGATGCCCTTGTGTCCTCTTGCAATTCTTGCGAACATACTAAGTGTTCTGAGTAGTTCCTTATAACTCATACAGCCAGTAATGCAGTAGCTCAGGACAGACTGATGTGTTCTCTCCTGCTCCAGGGGCATCCAGGCAGGATTTCAGTCTCCAGTTTTAACTATTAGTGTGCAACTGTGGCCATCCCGTGCAATTCAGGTTTGTGGGGAGATCACATACCTTTGTCCTGATTGGTCCCCAGTCCCCAGGCAAGTGTATTGTGGTCATGTACTGGAAATGCTTAGTGTAATTGACCCCTGGAGAGGGGAGCTTTATCTTTGCCAGGTGTCAGGCAGAAGTTTAACAGAGCTATAAAGTCAAGAGTCAGGCAGGTTCCCAGCAAGGAGGCAGCCAGGGCTCTCTGCCTTTGTAAAATGGAATAGCTCTGGTCACACTATATTGACTATTGCCTCTCAACAATACAATGAGGGGTGTGATGCTGTAACTTAAAAATCTTCTACTTCTCTTGTTAGAGGTGCCATATTGCTTTCAAACCTTGTGGTGATGTGAATTATATCTCTTATCCAAACCCATGTGCTGCTGAAGCATGTGGAGTCATAGAAATCTTTAGTGAGCCCAAGTTAAAGCAATAAAAACCTGGACTGTAGCTCTCTACCTCAACCAATAACGTTTGCAATTTCTTTAAGTATTTAAGACTATGTAGAAATAGAACTTAATGGAAGGAGAAATTATGTACTTACAGCCTTCCTGCCACACCACTGCTGGACTGAATGTAGCATTTAGAGGTAATGCAAATTCTTTATTCTTTTAGGGTGATAAGAAAGCTCAGAAAAGTTATATTTGTCTTTTCACTGTGTGGGCTTTTACCACAATCCAAAAATAATAATAAAGGATAAAAAATAACAATATCACCTGATTGAACGATTCTTAAGAAAGGCACTGGAGACAGCTCATTTTTTTCATTGTAGAATCAGTGTGAGAAGATAGAAATGTAACTGATAGAGAAATAATTTAGCCTCCTTAAGCAAATGCTGTTCTAGCTTTGGACAGCCTTAGAACTCCGCAATAAAAATGCTTCAATGTGAGCAACTATTGAGGCTGTATTATTAAAAATAATAACTAATATCCTGACATGTCATTGTATTTGTCATTTGATGGTTTTATACACCTCTCTTTCTGTTTTGAGGCACAACTGTCATAATATCCAAGCAGGCCCTGTAACAAATAGAGAACAATAATTATGTGAAAATAACTTTGTACGTAACAGTTCATTAAAATTGAAGCTGTACAGTATGTATAAGAGCATGAATGCCTCAGTTATGAGTAACACTTTGTATGAGTTCACACTCGGGTAGGTAAATGTTATCCTGGTTTTGGCTGGGATAAAGTTCATTTTCTTTTTAGTCACTGGTGCATTGCTGTGATTTGGTTTCAGCGTGAGGGTAGTGTTGGTAACACTGTTGCCTAGCGATGCTTGCCCTGAGTCAAGGACGTTCGAGTGTCTCAGGCTCTGTCCCTGAGTATCGGCACATGAAGATGGGAGGGAGCATGGCCAGGACAGCCATGAACTGGCCATAAGGATATTCCATACCATAAAACATCATGCCCAGTATATAAACTGGGGAAATTGGCCAGGAGGGGCCAGTTGCTGCTAGGGAATGAGGTGGGTGTTGGTCAGTGAGTGGTCAACAACTGTGCTGAGCATCACCTGTTTTCCTGGGTTTTATTTTTTCCCATTAAAATTATTATCATCAATAGTAGTAGTAGTAGTAGTAGTAGTAGTAGTAGTAGTAGTAGTGTATTTTACTATCATTAGTATTATTATATTTTACTTTATTTCAATTATCAAACCATTCTTGTCTCAACTTACAAGGCTTTTTCCTTCCCTTGTTCTCCTCGCCATCCCACAGCTGTGTGGTGCTGAGCTGCCAGCTGGGGTTAAACCACAACAGTGTATATGGAGTAACATTTTACTTTATCACACAAGAAAAATTTCTTATCTAAGAACATGGATTTCCCATTAACCCCTCCTGGATTTGAAATAGGAGTCTCTCTCTCTCTTTTTAAAATCACTTCATTTCATAGTGGCTGTTTCTTGTAACTGAGATGATCTGATACTGCGTGTTGAAGTGCAGGTCTTTCTTGCTTTCAGAAAACTCTTGATTGCATTGCAGAAGTCAGTCATAGCAAGAAACATTTCTATGTTAAGAGCCTGGTTAGCTGCTCTCTAAAAAGCCATTTTACCTGATTGTTCTGAGACTTCTTAAGACAGACTTGAATTGATTCTCTTTTCTGAACAAGGGTTCAGTGAAGGGTTTTGCAGACTTGGGGAGTGCATTGAATGCCTGGCAGTCCCAAAATGCTGCAAGTCCAGACTCATGTCAGGAGATGCTCCTCTCTCTGTAGATATAAATGTTCTTGTCAGCATGCCTGTGGGTGTAAGTCAGGACCTTTCTAAAGTCCCAGCATTGTGGTACTTTTTAACCTCTATCATCGCTTCTCGAGGTAAAATTTTTGCAGTGGTCAGAGTGATGCTTTAAAGCTTGATGAAAATATCTGTGGTGAATCTAGAAACTTAGAATGGGAAGTGGCAATGTTTCTTATTAGCAGCTTTGTACCATTCGGGAACACTGACAGAACAAACCATTAGGAGCTGTCTTTGTATTGACCACTTTTGTGACAGCGGAGCAGTTTTCTTGTCTCTTACAGCAGTCCTGTAGCAGCTCTGCGCTCTGTAACAGCAGGAGGCTCTTGGCCAGCAAAGAGGAGGTACTTTCCAGAACTGGGGAAGTTACTCTGCAGAAGGTGTTCGGTCTGCATAGTTGTAGGAAGGTGATTTACTTTGATCACATAGTGTTTATCCCAAGTCTGGAATGATATCCCATTAATTACTGTGCTTCGGTAAAGACCAAAACCTGGTGACTGTCTCTAGAAGTAACAGCTTGTTATCAGTCTCCCTTTCTCAGATCTTTTATTGCCCTTGCTGTAAAGCTGTTCCTGTGGGGACTGTGCCAGTGGTCTAGTTGTACTTGCAGGTGGGAGGAGACCAACAGCATTTTTTCCATGTGTCGTGACAGTGCTTGAGAAACAGTACTGGCTTAGAGGTCAGGATTGCAGAAGACATTAAAGGTGTTCCAAGAATTACAAGTGAACTGACACAGGCATACTCTACAACTATAATTAATGGTCCCTGTGAATCAGGGAGAGTATATGTGTAAAAATCCTTGACAGCTCTTCTGACTTGTGCAATGTGATATGCAGCATGTTGCCCTTCAGAAGTAATCCAAAATTGGACTTGACATTACTGCTTTTTGGGCTCTTTTTCACACATTGTCTCTTACAGGACTTCGGAGAAGCAGCATTCCTTGAAGAAATGTGTTGCTTTCCTCAAACACAGTGTCCCAGTCATTTACACCTCTTCTCTTTCTCCTTCTCATTTCCTGTGTTTGAAAATGTTGGAACAACTTTCTCACAAGTAAGACCTGAGACAAGGCCTAAAGCCAGCAGAATCCTTAAAATGCCTAGAAGTGAAACTTAAGTCTAAATAAAATTGCCATAGTCATTAAAAACTTAACCAGATGTCTCTTTCCCATTGCTTTTCATTGTTTTCACTGTTGAGAGAACCAAGTAATTTAAAGTTTAGAACAGGTAAGCAGCAGAGGAAATCCTTTCCAGCTTCTCTGGCTTGTGCTGATGGACGCATAGAATTCACGAGGAAGGAAATAATTTTGTCTCTCCTCTGACTCTCTGGGATCTAAGAAACCAGCTTATGCTTTTACTTTTCAGGAGGAATGAATGAATTCTGGAAGTCTTCTAGTCTTTTAAGATTGAACAAACCCTTATGCAGCAGATGTACTATGTTAGTAGAGCAGGTTGGGTTTTGCCAGGAGAACTTCTGGCTCTGTAATGTTGCTGTGTTGATGTCAGTGATGCTTCCTCAAACATCCTTTGACACCATCATTTGAGCCTAGTTAGTAAGGAGTTATGACAACTTGTGCTCATGCTGCTAGGGGTTTTTACTCCTCAGGACAGGATGGCTGTATTCATGCCATCTGTGGGAAATAGTCCCCAGTCTCTGCTCATTCCTGAAATATACCTGGAAGTTTCTGAGGAACTGTTAAGTGGCCCAGGCCAGTATCATTTCATGAAATCTCAGGGGTGATTTGATAGTACAAACAACTGAGTTCCAGCAGCTGGACCTCGGTGGCATTGGTTAATTCAATGGAGTGGACAGCAGTAGAGAATGGATGTTCTTTTCAGAATGTGTGACGTCAGGTGAGCTTCAAAGGACTGAAAAATACCCCATTACAAGCCTAATAGCCCCCATCCTTCTGCCTTTCTAACCTTGCTACTTCCAGCGTTTTCTTTAGAGAAATCAAATGTCTGGATGGTGCTGCTGCTGAGGGATATTGCAGGTGGTGTGCACTTGTATCTAAACAGTTTTGAGGGAGGTTCCATGTACACAGGTATTTTCGCACCTGACTCCTTGGTTTGCATATTTCAATTGAAAACATCCATATACAAATTATGTAAGACTTGTATTCAGTACCTGCTAGCTATGACCTTGCTAACTCTGCTGAAGTTCAGGCTGATTTGCTGCTCTGTACCGTCATGGAATAGAATCATAGTCACTGGGGTTAGAAGGCCCCTCTGGAGGTCATCTTGTCCTACCTCCTGCTCAAAGCAGGGCCCGCTAGAGCAGATTGTCCAGGGCTGTGTCCTGCCAGTTGTATCTCCAAGAATGGAAACTCAGCAGCTTTTCTGAACATTTGTTCCAGTGTTCAAGCGCACTCAAAAAAGGTTCTTTACATTTAAGTGGAATTTCTTGTGTTTCAGTTTGTGGCCATTGTCTCTTTATTCCTTCCATCAGGGGTTTGCACATGCTGGAAAGCTCCCACTGAGCCTTCTCTTCTCCTGGCTGAACAATCTCAACTCTCTCAGCCTTTCCTTATCTTACAAATGCCCCAATCTATTAATCATCTTTGTGGTTTTTTGTTGGACTTGCTCCAGTATGCCTATGTCTCTCTTATACTGGGGATTCCAGTATTTACAGTATTCCAGATGTGGCCTCACCAGGGTCAAGGAGAAGCAAAGGATCATTTCCTCTGACCTGCTGGAAGTACTATGTCTTCCTGCAGCCCAGGAAACTGCTGACCTTCTTTGCTGAAAGGGCACATTGCTGGCTTACATTGAGCTTGGTATTCACCAGGATCCCAGGTCTTTTCTTGCTCACTGTCCTGGTTTGACAGGAAGGAAGTTTTTTAAGGAAGGTGTAGTCAAACCAATCATGGATTAGAAGTGAATATTGACATCTGGTGTGGCCACTAAGGAGATGTGTCACCTCTGAGAACATGGGGAGATAAAGGAGAGATTCACGGAGGCACTTCCTTTTTGTGTTCCGGTCAGTGAAAGGAGCAGATCTCCCCCGCCCAGCCTGAGGCCTGGGCCTGGGCCTGGGCCTGGGCCTGGGTGGGGGAGGGGCAGCCATGCAGCTCGAAGTTACTCGGCCTGAGGATGAGAGGTAGTCCGGAGCTCGGAGAGAGAGGGAANCCCAGGGGTTGTAAAATGGGGGGGACTGTTTTGTCCCAAAAAGGAGCTTCTGGTACTTGGTAAAGCGTCATTGAATCCTGAGGGCAGTCTCAATCCATGGATGGTGGTGAGAGCACCAGACATGGAAGGACACTATGGTTTGCAAGAGAGACTCCTCTCTTCTTAAATGAACTGAGAAATGATTATTTGAGTATTGGTAACCGATCAGAAAATCCAAGGTTTTGTCTGATTGTGGGAAGGGTGGAAGTTGGGAGGAGGAGGAATGTTTCTGAGAGTTTTCATGTTCCCTGTGTGTTTCTTTCCTTTAATGTAGTTTATTAAAGTTTTTTTCCTATTCCT
Organism: Dryoscopus gambensis; assembly: GCA_013389985.1. Taxonomy (NCBI): domain Eukaryota; kingdom Metazoa; phylum Chordata; class Aves; order Passeriformes; family Malaconotidae; genus Dryoscopus; species Dryoscopus gambensis. The sequence continues at coordinate 328,545 of WEIT01007820.1, read as the reverse complement.
AAGTCTGAGCCTGCTCTGCTCTGTTCCTGATCACATCTCACAACCATTATTAGTAAAAAATATATTTTCATGGGGCACTGGCATGGTGTCCAGTGTCTAACCATGACACTCACTGAATAACAAAAGTGTTTCTTACACCATTATGAACAGATCTTATGAGATCTCATCCTTATCGTTTAAGTAGAACATGGCTGCTGAGAGCAGATAAAAGGTCTTGAGGCCATGACTGGGAGTGCCCATGTCTTGCTATACGTTGCAGAAAGAATCTTGGCTTGCCCATCTTCAAAGGTCATCAGAAAGTTGCTTGGGAGCAGACTGGAAATAACTTGATTTCGATCAGCTTCTCATGCAACTGTGCCAAAGGATTTGTAATTGATACTTCAATCTATAGACAGCTGTGATCCTACTTACCATCCAGCTGATTTAATTCAGGGGTATTGACAGGAATTCATACTGTCAATGCTCACATGTGGCTTAACCAGGGGAAGCTTTGCAGTCTGAGAAAACTGGAGAAAAAAACTTATTCCAGTGGGAAGAAATCAGAAAAAAACTGGTGAGGAAAACCAAGCAGAATGTATATGACAAAGATGACTCAAAGGAGAACATTACAAAGAAATACAAGTGAATTGAGTGAAGAGTATTTACATATCTGGATATTTGATTTAGAATTTTAATTATACACTGGAAGAGGAAGTAAATAATTCTTTAGTATGTTGTCACTTTTTTTGGTTTGTACTGCTGCTATTCAGCTCTTGCTATGTGACTGTTGTTACTTGCTGGAGTTTCGTAAGACATGCGTCTACAACCCAGGAAAGAGAGTTAAGCCTAAATATATATTTATCCCATAGAAACAAGAAATTGTGTTTTGTGCATAACCAAAATCACATTTGAAACTAACCCTAAAATGATTTGGCCTTTGTATTGAAGACTGAGTGCAAGCTAATGAATGGAGATGAAGATAAACAATTTAGTACTTGACTGAGGATTCAATTTGTGGCTCAGTGTTAGTACTCAAAAAACATTCTCTAGACTCTTGTGGTTTAGAGAAGTTTTGCCAAGCTGAAAATGTTTTTTTTCTGTGTGTTCTTTGTATGTGTGTGTGTGTAAACCAGTGGAAAAAATGATTTTGCATATTTGTGTCTGAGCTCTGATATGAGTGCAAGCATCTTCATTCAACCTCTCAGAATAGTCCCTCTTTGCATCAGTAAAGTGTCTTGCCCTGCACTTAACCAGTGTGTCACTGGTTTGTAATCCGTATTTTGTGAGTAAAAGCACTGTGCTTAAACAGTGTCATCTGCCCTTTGGGTCTGCTTAGAGGGTTAGTCTGCAGTATTACTGTAGGAAATTTCCGTGATGATAGTTTCCAGTTTTTTCCTCTATATAAATTATTACAGGCAAATTGTCAATAAGGGTTATAATATGTTCACTAGCCACAGTTGTTGCTTTTTCTCTAATCTGATTTTATTGGTTGATTAGTGTTTGTTCAACTCAGTGCCTCTTTAAAGAAAGACTTAAAGGTGGATCATGTCATGCATTCAAATGTGTCCTCTCCGTATACTCTTCCTTAAAAACAAGGTGTAACTGAAGATTCATACATAATACAGTGATTTAATGTTTGCTGTTCTCTCTGAAAGGAAAAATTTAATTTATAGTAGAAAGAACACCCAGGGAAGCTATCAGAAAGACAATATAATATAAAGCAAAAAATCGCTCCATGTTACCTGAGGTTTGGGAGTTTACTGGTACTTTTTTGATTTATATAAATTTCCTTTTCTTCCTTTTACTCTTTCACACGCTTTTTTCCCAAGGCCTTTTTGAATATTAGATCTCATGCAGAGATAAAGAGCCCTCTAGTACTTACTACTGCCTCCCTCTTGTGCAGACCCCAATAACCTCAGCTCCTCTGAACAGTCTCTTCCAAAACCTCCATTTCAAGACTATAAGGACCTGAGAATCACCCATTTCACTGCTAGGTGGCTCTGATTGTGAATTAGCCTTATCATTTAAAGAGTATCTCATTTTAATTAGTTTGATTTACCTTGCAGCACTTCTTTTTTGTTTTGCCCCTTCCTGCTAAATCAAATCACTTGGAAATAACAGAATTATTCTGCCATTTTAAAATGTTGGTGAGATTCCTCTCACAAGCAGCTCTAAGTATTGCTATAGTCACTGGAAGCCATCCACTGACCTTAGGCTCAGCTGTAGCTAAAATTAGCCAACTCTGTTTTTGTTAATTAGTTGCTAAATTACAAGCTTTTGGAGGATGAGAGAGTATTTTATCCCAAGCTCTTTTTTAGACATCTGCTGCTGAACAGCCAGAGTGGCACACACAGATCCCATTATGCCTAACTCAAGACCTAGGTGTGTTGCTCTGGATTGAAAAGTGAACTCCTAAATTATCATCCAGAACAGTCCCTTGTGTAGTTTCTGAAAAAGCCTGGAGGCACCTGAACATCCTATTTCCCTTTTTATTTTAGCCATGATTTACCTCAGTGCCTGCAGTCGATTCTTTATGCGTGCCCAAAATGGTCCCAATGTGAGCAGAAAAGCAGGAAGGAAAATAAGTCTGGTTTCCCCTTCAGGCTGATGGTTTTCAAATCCTGCCTCCAAACTATCCACCTGCCTGGGCAGTCGGCCCTTTCCCTAGCACGTAGGAAAGGGAGGGCTGGAGTGGGTTCTCTGTGTCTGGTATTGGAAAGAGGCTGGAAGTTGACAGAGGTTGGAGCCCTCGCACCCTGCATACAGATTCCCAAGTGCATCACAGCAAGGTCAGTGCAGCCTCACGTCGGCAGAACTGGGGCCAGCCCTCTGGCCTGGAGCAGGAACTGGGCCTCAGCACGTTCCACTGGTAGTTTGAGGATGAGATGTCTCTCTCCTTTTGGAAGAGCTCCCTTGCTCCTAACTATAGCAGTTATTTTTATAAAAAAGGTCACACAACATTTTCCTGCACTTTGTAGTGGAAAATGAGCTTTTATATTTGCTTGGGAGAATGAGACCCAAAGCTAGAGCCAGGGGCTGGGCTGCATGTTCCATTTGTGCCACAGTGCTAGGCTGCAGCCTCTGGTAAGGCTCCTGCACGTTAATGTTGTATCATTTATTACTAATATTATTATTATTATTGTTGAGCAAAATACTTGTGGTACAGAGGACAGAATTAAAAAAAATAAAGTCTGGATTATGTTATAGGGATGAGTTGCATAAAGACTAGATACAATAATTTGTTGCTTAGGTATCTGGTTTTTTTCTGATCCAAAATTACTGTTGTCTCACAGTGTTGTACCGGTCAAGTGTAACTATTAAATAGGAGGAATAGACCAGCAGAATAAAATCCTTATGTCCTGATTCTCCTCACAGCTCCAGTAATAAAGGCTGGAAGAAATGCAAAGGAGTTCTGCAAAGTTTGGTGTACTACTGAGCCAGCAATGTAGCAACAGATTAGTGCTTGTGTCTGTAAGACTGTGCGTATAATCGAGTAGAGGTAACTTTTACAAAAGGGAAATTATCTTTCTCTAGGTTATTAAATGGGTAGCATAGACAGTAAGTTCATGGCCCATCAGAGGTGGTGTGTGCAGCTTGACAGGTGCCAGGCTTCTAATTAAATGCCCCCAAAGAGAAATGCTAGAGCAAAATGTGCATCTGGAGAGATGTGGCTGGTTCCTCCTTCAGGTAAGGAGAGTCAAAGCAGTCTACAGTGCTCAACCTATGAGCATGTTGCTTTTAATTTTCCATTTTTATTAGTATGAATTAGTAACCTCATGAAAATTAACACAAAACCTTTCTCAATTTCATTTTTTTATTAAAAAAATGAAGGAGGAAGCTGGTATGGGTGTGGAAGAAAGCACTTCTGAAAGCTGCTTGGAGATAACAGTGTGGAACAGGAGGGAGCTAGGGATACAGACTGGGAAGTGTTTTAATGCTGTATGTACCTCAGCATTGGGATATGAAAGCTTATTTTAATATTTAATAAAATTTACATTTTTCTCTTTTTTTTTAAACAAAGTGATTTGAAAATCTTATTAGAAAATGTAAGTTCTCAAGTTCTGGTGTGCTGGAGCTTTGATGGCCCACAGACCTTCTGCAATGCAGTACAGTAAGCTGTCTGCTCACATTATGTCGGTCCTCCTTGCTTCCCACAAGTTTGGCATTAAAAGAAACTCAGCAAATGAATTAAACATATTTCAAATACTTCTTCTTTGTGTAGGTTTCTGCCTAAACACTGTATATCAGTAATGAAGAGGAAGAAGGGATGGCTTTCCCCAGCCGAGTGAGTCAGATGGCCCCCAAGATCTCCTTCTGAGGTGTGACTGTGGTGGGTTGATCTTCACTTGACACTGGGTGCCCCCCAAGCCTCTCTATCGCTCCTCTCCTCAGCAAGGCGGGGGAAGCAAATAAGATGGAAAAAACCTCATAGGCTGAGATAGAGACAGTTTACTAAAATAAAATGTGATGCTCAAACAAAGGAAAAACTCCTAATATTTTATTCTCTACTTCCCATCAGGAAGTGATGTCTGGCCACTTCCTGAGAAGCAGAACTTCAGAACACGTAGTGGTTTCTCTGGAAGGCAAACATTGTAAAATAATGAATGTCTCCCTTCCTCTTCCTATTTCTTTGCTTTTATATCTGAGCATATGTCATATGGTGTGGAATATCACTTTGCTCAGTTTGTGTCAGCTGTCCTGGTTATGTCCTCTCCCAAAATTTTGCCCATCCCAAGACTGCTGGTGTGTGGGGGCAAATGTTGGAAAGGCAGCCTTGATGCTGCGGGAGCACTGCTCAGCAGTAGCCAAAACCTGTGTGTTCTCAGTGGCTTCCCAGCTACCGCTACAAAGTACGGGCTCTGAGGGCTGCTGAGGGAAACATGAGCTCTGCCTCAGCCAGACCCAACGCTTGAAAACAGTGGAAGATTTTGTTTTTAAATGGATTGTCTTCTGTGTGATTTCAGGGCAGTTCCACTTGGGTTGGTCACTTGAAGAATGAGTGCTGAGGTCTTTTGGTATACGTGTTTGTATGGTTATTTTTCTTGTGGTAATAAATGATCCCTTTTTTCTGCAAGAAATATGATTTTTATAAGGTCTACCATTAGGAGTTACAGAAAAGGTTCTTGTTTGAGTTTGTTTTAAAGACTTCAGTCAGTTCTAATGCTTTCTAAATTGTCTTTCCCTTTCCTAATCTGTTCTGTGTAGAAGCTGTACATTATAATATATGAATGTACATTTACTCCTGAATAAATTAACAACACTCTTGCCAGCAAGTATGATCTAATGTGATCTTTTTTTCATATTAATAAAGAAATGGGATATATAATGCATAATGCGTTGCACAGGGAGCAACATAATATTAACTAGGAATTGAAGAACAGCATGTCCTGCTGATGGTGAACAAAATCAAAGGTGTTGACAGATTCACTCACTCCATCACGAAGAGGAAACACCTTGAGGATATTTATTTGTATAGGGGGACCATAAATCTAGCACACAGGTACCAACAAACAATTTTTCTTTAAATTGTTTAATTTAAATGGGTTTTTTTCTTTAAAAAATATGATGTGCAATATAATAGAAGCTCATTATTACATGTCTGTATTATCTTTATATATATAGCTGTAGATAATATATAGTTTTGTATGTCCAGGAAGTAGGTTGGCAGATGTATATACAACAAACAATGTGGATTTATAGACTGCCTGCTAAAGGTTTACATTTATCCTTAATTTACTTTGTGGGTCCTATTGTGTCCTTCCTGAGAGCACTAAAAATGGTTGTCTCACATTTTACAGTACACTTGAAAAGTGCTGTAATATGATTTGTGCCTGAATTTATATTTCAGAAGGGAATTCAAGTTATTAGTACTTTCTCCTATTAAAATCATCAGGTGCTGGATATGTTCATCTGAAAAACAGGACCATCTAACAGTCTTTTACTCAAGACTTGTAAGAAATCAATATAGTTCCCATCAGTACAGTAAATTACCAACTGAACCTCTTCCAGTAATCATGATACACAGTCTCTCATTAACCCCTTCCCTTCTCAGTACTGAGATTTGTATTCTAATACTGTCTTTGAATAAAGATATTTTTTAATTACTCTGTAAATCATTAGACACTAGAGTTAATTGATTCAAAATTTTATAACTAAGGCTGTTATGTATCTGTAGCAGTTCTGTTTCATACCTTTAGTGATGATCTGGACGAAAGGATTGAGGGCATTCTCGGTAAGTTTGCAGACAGCACCAAGTTAAGTGGGAGTGTTGATCTGCTGGAGGACAGGAAAGCTCTACAAAGAGATCTGGAAAGGCTGGATTGATGGTCCAAGCCCAAATGTATGGTTCAACAAGACAAAGTGCCAGGCCCTGCACGTGGGTCACAACAACCCTACCAGTGAAGGTTTATAATGGATATTAGGAAAAATTTCTTCACAAAAAAGGTTTGTCAACCACTGGAATAGGCTGCCTAGGGAAGTGGTGGAGTCACCATCCCTGGAGGTATTTAAAAGGCGTGTGGCTGTGCCTCTTAGGGCATGGTTTAGTGCTGGGTTAACAGTTGATCTGAGAGGTCTTTTCCAACCTAAAGGATTCTATGGTACAAGGATGTGGTCCCACACAAAGTATGCAGTTAAATACTTCCTTGGAAATGTGTGGGTAAGTCAGGGAGCAGGAATTGCTTGCTTTATTTATGGGACGAGTTGGGAGTCAGGAGAATTTTACTTCTGGAGAGGGATTTTTGTCTTCAGCATTAATTTTCAAGGTACCTGGACTCTTTTGAGTTACTTGGCTGGAAATATCTACCAGGGACAAATAAGCATACTTTTAAATTGTAGTTCCTAAATTGAATATTCCAGATCCCCGCTCTGTTTACTCACTGTCTTTCAGTATTTTACATGACTTCACCATTACTGCAGGTTTTTTGGTTTTGTTCAGTAGCATAAACCCAGCGCAGCTGTGACTGAGCTGATGGACATGTTTGAGCCTGTGAGGGGCCTAGGAGCCTCAAAGATAGTGGTCTGGGGAGAAGCAGCTGGGAGTAGCTAGCTGGGAGACATCCTTGGCAAGAGCCAAGGGAAACTGAGTGTCAGAAAGACATCTCCTAACTTGAAATTTCAGGGACCGTTGTTGAACAGGAGATACATAGCTCAAAGGACTGTATCAGAATTAAGATAATAGAAAATGACAGTGGTATAAAATGGAATATAGAGGGAATTGGGAAAGGTAGCACTCAGGTGAGAGGAAGTTACACCACACTAAGTAACCTGAGTTAAATAGCTTCACAGATGCAACACTGACATCTTAATAAGTTTATCAGAAATAAATTTAGAAACAAAGCCATGTTTTGTTTGTTACTGGTTTTATATTTGATAATGCAGCTAAGTGAAAAGATTCTGTTGAGTTTCTTTTCTTTCATAATCTGTTTATGCTTGTGGTTCAGAAGTGTGGAGGAAGGATAGGATAGTGCAAGAAAACCGTGACCTGAGAGGGGTTTTATGGAAATAAGCTTGTTTTACTGTAGCCTTATTGGCAGAGGTAAAATTAGTCATGGCTTCTTCTTGTCAGAACTATAAACAGACATGATGTTGAGACAAGGGATGCAGATGATATTCAGAAAGTGTCTTTGTTTACATAGCTGCCTTTTTGAGTTTGATCAGACAGTTTGACCAGTACGACAGTGTTTTCTTTGAGAAACTGTGTTACAGAGCAGGTCTCATCCAGATCCAGCAAATAATGAATGAGAAAGAGACAGAGAATCTTCTGTGATGGTGCTAACAAATAAAAGCCTGTCCAAAGCTAAGTTGATACATGGGCAGATTGATACATGAGCCTTCCTATGCTTTCCTATGCTTCCACTGGAGACCTACTGGAGTCATGAGCTTCTTCCATTCATGCTTTTTACCAGAAGGTAATTCCAATGGCCTCATGGAGGTTTACTGCTTTTCTTAACAGGGTGAGAAATCACAAGAATGCTGACTCAGATGTTGGAGAACTTCCTCAGTTGGAGATGTTTAGTATTCTTCAAGGTTAAATAGTCCTCTTTGCTCTCCCTGGTCCCTATCATTTGAGACTATTGTTCCTTCTTCTTTATTTCTATACCAGTATCCCTTGTGTCTCCTACCTATTTAAGCTGGTCCCCAGCTGAGATTTGTTCATCGCATCAGAAGTACCAGGCCAATAGCCATTTTGGGAGCTAATCTCCTTTGCCTAGGCTGGCAGCTGCCCTTATGCTAGCAGGTAGATCAAGAGGGTGTTTGCTGCTATGGTGAGTCTGATGAAAATGAATCCATTTTTACTTTTAAAGCAAGTAATTCTTCCCTGATTAGTGACATATTAGATATCTGAAGTGGGACAAAGAGGATGTTAATTCAAGCTGCAGTTTACTAAGAGTCTGCATTAGTCTTAGGGCTAAAATGATTAGTAAGACAAATCAGATCTAACTGCTTTTGCAAGAAAAGCTGTAGATTTCCCACAAGGCATTGATGACGAAGTGGCTGATATGTCTGGTTGACTAGTTATGAGACAGGCATGAGAAGGAGAGAGGGGCTCTTAAATTCTTATGGGAAAATCAGAAAATGTAGGACTGTAGAAGATCTGAAGGTTTTCCAGAAAAGCATCATGAAGTCAGAGCAAGTTTGCTCTGAAAATTGGATTGATTTCTGGTTTGTGCTGTTTCTTTTAGAAGATATTTGTGAACTCAGCATCCTCAATTGTATTCATATCCATTTGTTCTCTTTTCAAATCAGTTCCCTAGTTTAATAGTTCTTCACTTTTCCCAGTGTTCATCTCCCTCCACTGCCATCATGAGGCCATTCTCATTCTGTAGGTGACTGTTCTTTTTCTCGCCTCCTCTCATAATTTTGCCATTCCTCACTATGAAATCATAGCCTCCTTCTGCCCATTCTTGTTTGCATTCTTTCTTGAGTGTGTGATGAGAGTTTTATACTTGTGTCTCACCAGCACCTGAACAATGATATTTATGTCTGTGTCTCTGTCATGGAAATTTCTTACATCATATGTCCAAGGAGGCTTTTTTTTAAGCACTGAAGTCAAGAGAAGCCAATAAAGCAAGAGGAAAGCTGTGATCAGACTATTTCAAGTAAACACAAAAGCACCACATTTGAAAAACTAGATAAGCACACTATTATCCATTAACTAAGAATAAAACAGCATTTGCAGCATTTAAGTATAAACTTGAAAAACTTTTCATCTTGCATAATCTAGGAGCTTAGTGAATCTCATTTTCCTGTTTTCTCAGGTGTTGCAGGTAAGTAAACTGAATATCTTGTCTTGATAATCAGGTACACCTTTCATACTGTACTCAGAAGACAAGGTCACCTCTCTTGGCCATATTTCACACCATCATTTGTTCCCACTTGTGGTTTATAATTTTCATCAGCTTTAAATTACTCATAGTTTTCTTCAGGCTTTTTTTGTCATATCAGCCTCTTACTAGTTATCTGCTCTTGGTTCCCTTTATTTCTTCAGTTCTTTGTGCATGTTAAATAAGCCCTTTCTTACCTGTCCGTTTGCCTGCACCACAAGTGTTCTTTCAAGGCTTCTTGCGAGGTGTCCCTCTGTGTGTCTGTGAACTGGCAGTTGGGGGAAGGGCAGTAGGATATACCAGTGCAGGCACGTCTGAGCATTTCTGATTAGGTGGAGCAGTCTGTGCCGCTTTCCTTGCTCAAGGGCCAATGCCAGCCTCATTGGACCAATGCTTACACTCATGCTAATGTTCTGTGGCATGCAATGTTTCTCCCTCCATTCAAATTTTCATCTAATCCCAACTTGATCAAATGAGATCTGCAGCAGCTAAGTCATATTAGAAAAAATTAGGCCATCAATCTATTATTAGGCTGGAAAGTGTTTTATATTTTGTGTTTGCCCTCAGGGTGTCTCAGAACATTCCATGGCTGATCTGCCCTGAGTATGAGAAGGCTGGGGTTTAGGTGCTAAAAGATGCTTACAGATACTGAGGGAGTTGTGGAGTTTTGTTTAAAACATTTGGTTTCCAGCTTTGCAAGTACGTTGAGCCAAGGTGTAGGTGTTTGTCACTGGGACGTTTATGATTCTGTTGGGTTAGGTGCTTTTGAAAAAAATGTCCTGCCTTCTTCTAGGTGAGTAGCTCCTACATCTGAGAGGTAGTGCCTGTTCTGTAGTGTTGGGAAGTTTTCCTGCAGTGGTAGTTAAGTTCATTCTACTTGTGTCTGAGTAAAGATCAGTGTATGCTTTTAGAAAATGTTGCTTTTGTCACATTCTGCTTTTGATAATATATCTGCACTGTCTGAAAATTAAAATCTACCCCCAATTTTTACTGTATAGCTGACTCTGTTTAAACCTTGTTGCTTGATAAAATTACCATCTTTTGTGTATTCTTACTGATTTCCTTTGTTAATCTTAGCTTTTTTAAAGAAAATAGATCTTTAGATCAAGATCCTTCACGCAAGTTATTTCACAGAACAGATGATGTTGGAAGGCACCTCTGGCAATCATCTACTCAAAGCAGGGACAGTACAGCTCAGGACCTTGTCAAACAGGTTTTGAATGCTTCCAAAGACAGAGACTCCACAAATTCCCTGGACAGTTGGTTTCAATGTTCAATAACACAGAGCTCTTAGCACGAAATGATTACTCTTTCAGATATGCATATTATAGGAAGCAAGACAGGGAAGCAGCCAAAATCATTAGGTGATTGTCAGGATCTTGGCCTTAGTGACTAATTGGCTTTAGTGACTGGTCCAGGAACTAAAAATATCTTTTCAAAGGCATGATTTAGTATCAGAATGAAAATTATTCCAGTTCTGGTTTGTATGTTGTTGTTCTAAGTGTTGAGGGGGAAGAAGGTATGGGGAGGATTGAATTTTCACATTCAGGTCACTTACTGCATTCTTGAAATGCTGCATTTGGATGTTTGCTTTCTCACCTCATCACTGCGTCAACATGTCACTTTGGATTTGGTGTAAGAAAGAGTTAATTTAAGGCAACTTGTGCAAGCTGCTACAGATAGTATGAGTCAATAGCATCGTGCTTTGAGCCTAAGCCACAGAGGAACTGGCATGCCGAGAGCTGAAAAGACACATCTCTGTTTTGTGCACACTCAACTTCCAAAGGCAGTGTCTGGGGTAGAAAAATGATTTGAATATGAGCTAAAGAGTTGCCTGGAGGAAGGAAAGAGTAATGACTACATCCGTGGCCAAAAAGAGGTGGAGGCCACTGGATGAGATGCATGGCCTCTGTCTGTCTTTCAGATTACTGTTGCTGTCTCCCTGCCCTAAGATGACACGTGTTGCCACTCTTTAAACTGGTGTCTTGTATTTTTATTTGCTTTCAGTTGCTAATTTGACATTACAGACCATACTCTTGAACTGTTGTACATCCTTTATAAATTGCTTTAAGATGTTTTAGTATGATAAGACAATATAAAAATTGAAGTCATTATTGCTCCTTTTATCACCAGGAGAATTGGATAGCTGTCATTGATCTGCAAGAGACTTAATTTTCATAGTTTGTTATTACATTGACCCTTAGAATTCTTCTTGTTTGTGATTTCAAAGAAAGGTTTCCTAATTAAAAGGTCATCCTCTGTAGTGTGTAGTGTATGAGAGACACAGAAGGGCAGAAAATCTCTGAATGCTGTCATTTTTATCTGATCAATAACATTATGCTTTATTAATAGTAATATCCCAGTATTTTACATTGCATCATATCAGGATCCTGCGGAACTACTTGTGAGTGAAATCTAGCAGTTTGTGAAAGGCATGATGCTAACTCCTTGGTTTGGGGCAGATATTCTCTGCCCCTTTACATTTCTGGCATTTATCTTAAATTTTTTAATTAAAATAATTATAAAAATTCTGTACTCCTTGCTATTTTGTAAGGAAAGAGATTGAGTAAAGGCCTTATCTTGCTGTGTTGAGTAACACTTTCTGATGAGCTAAATTGTACCATTCATCCAAAAGCCACAGTAATGGTAGCACAGAGGCTGCTGTGTTTCAGAGGGAATAACTTGCTCTTTGCTATCTTCTGGTTTCAGAATAAGGCCTGAGAAGTCACTGAAGGGATTTTTAATAATTAAAAACTAGAGGAGGTAAAAAGTTGAACCTGTTTAAAAAAGTGAACCGAGCCTGTCATTTTCAAGGCGGTATCAATGTAGCTCCAGTTTCATTTGTTGGTATTGGCCAGGGCACCTTCAGGTAGCAAAGGTATATAGTGGGAATCAAGAGTCAGTAGAAGGCTTCAAGACACTCCTCCTTGTACTACCTCACAGCAGTGGTGAAGACCAAAGAAAGTAAGTGCAAGTAAGTTGGTTTTCTTCCTAGGGTAAAATTCTGCTTGATGCTTTGGTTCTCTGCTTGGTCCAGTGATGATTCCTTAGTGTTGGCTCAGCCAGTGTACAGCCTTGCTCCTGTTTATTTATAGCACAGCCATGCCCAAAAGGTGGAGTCAGAGTTCCACTAGCAAAATCGGGAGAATGTAGATTGTTTGATTTTTTTTTAACATCTACAATCTGCCTGGGACTGTGTTTCAACATTAACCTAATAGTAAAGATAAATCACAAACTGGGAGTGAATGCCTGCAAAGACCATAGGCTCCTTATATGTGGGCAGATGTCTTTTTATAGTCGAACAAAATATTTTTTCAGGAATGATCAAGATATAATTGATAGAAATCTTTGAGGTTTTTTTCCAATTTTACTGTGATAGTTTGCTGTTGAGAGGGATTTGGAAGGCTGAACCATGAAGTGCAGAACTATCCTGGGAAATGGGGCTGCTATAGACATATCTGACTTGCAGTATTAATCCTTGGTATATCTTAAGTTGATTTAATTTGTAAAACCCATGGTCACTGGTTTTCACTCTTTTCTTGACATGATGTTTGCAAATAGGTGAGAGTCTGTTTAGGTACCTATGTCAGTTGTAGACTTATAGGGGTTATGCTACCCATGGGAGACCAACTGACACTAAAGAACAGTGATTGGTTGTCTAAAATGGCACAAGATAGCTGTTTTACACGCCTGTATCTCTCACAAAGCACCAAAACAATACAGAAAAACAACAGAAAAGGGAGGAGTGGCACATAAACCTCTAAGGGAGTACCTGATGGAACAATATCCTCTCAGAATGCGGTATTTCAGGGCTGAGAATTTTTTCTGTAGCATGTTATCATGTCAGGGTGAGCCTATTGCACTAATGGAAATCCTTGGGTGATTTTTCTTTTTGGCTTTTGCATCTAGGCCGTGCTTTGCTGAGACTTACTGACAAAAAGCTTGAACGAATGGGCATTGCCCAGGAAAGCCTGCGACAGCACATTCTGCAGCAAGTCCTTCAGCTGAAGGTGAGAGAAGAAGTCCGAAACCTCCAGCTGCTTACACAAGGTATGAAAAATAATTTTAGTATGGACAGTTACTGAGATCAGATAGGAAAAGTTTGCATGAGGGCATAAAAGGTGACTTGATGTTCTTCTACAAGAAATGATGCATGAAAATGTCTCATAGATTGCACATGCTTTCCAAGGGGGGAACAAAAGATAAAATAATGCATAAATAAATAGAGATGTTTAGCTGCCTGTTTTGTGTGATGAATAGGCTCCATCTACAATTTGATGGTAGTCTTTCTTAACTGCTTACTAAGATGAAAGTAATTACATATAAAGGGCACAGGTGGAGGACTTACTGTCTTTAAAAGCATTGTACGTTTTGCATTAATTGTTTACTTTCAGTGTTAGCTAAAAGAGTAATCTCTGTAACCTGTTTTATGGTAAGAGCTGTCAGTGGAAAATTACCCGTTAGACTGTTTTTTGCAGATGGCTGATTCCTTCTTCATGTTGCAATAATTTTATTGACTTGAATAGAGTTGCTTCTAATTTTTGCTGCTAAGAAAATACAAAACTGGGCTCAATATGAAGTCTGGATTAGACAGAGAAGAAGGAGTAACAAGAAAGGTTATATATATTTTCCAAATGAGGTTGAGATGTTTTATGATGACTTTTGTTGCTAGCTCTCTAGTAATGGCTGTGGTAACAAGGAAGAAAAACAGTCATTGTGACAATGCTGTAAAGGAACATTTAGTCATCCTCTACTATATATCTGCAATACTTTCTCAATGTTAAGTGTTGTTTGGTAGTCCAGTGGGATAGCATAAACCACATACTTCTGTGGTGTTTTTGTTCAGTACTTGTTATATATCACACTGTATGAAAAAGATAGAATTCTTCAGTACATGCAGTGTATTTTTAACAAAATGTCCTACACACATGACATGTTCCTAATAAAGCCTTGCTCACTGTGTTTGGGGAAAAACCCTGATTAGTTGAGTAAGCTGCATTTTATCTGAAAGAACTGATGTCTCAACTGAAGTATTTCTTCAGGCTTGGTGTCTTGTGGATTATGCTGAGGAGTTGTAGGGTTTCTTTGTTTTGCCATGAGCTGTAAATACAAGCTCACCTCATCTTGTGTCGTGTCAAAGGTAGTGCACATGCTGAAGCATAAATGCCTTCCTCAGATACTTAGAACTCTTCTTTTTCCCTTAATCCATTCATCCATTATTCCTACATCCTTTTCTGCAGTGTTGGCCAGGTTCTCTCTTCCACTGCACCTAAAATGTTACTTGAGAGTTTGATGGACTGCGAAGTTCTGGTCATCCACCATCACTGTTGCAGGCCTGCTTACGAAGGTTGGCATTTGTTTGATACGGGACAGTGAAGACCCATTAGCTATAAATTTGGATCAGTTGATCAGTGCAGTCCAGATAGATTCCTGCATAAACTTGTATTTGGCATTGAGAACTCTGTATTTCCTGGCTTCTTCATTGTTTCTCTCTGGTTCCCCTCTGGACACATCAACTGGTGTATGACTTATGCTCAGTCAGGCAGCACTGACTGCCATTTCAAGGAATTCAGGGCAGCATCCTTTGAGATCTATTCCTTGCCCATGCAGTTGAGGATACAAGTTTGGACTCTGGTAAGAGAATGAATAAACACATGCTGGACTGTGAAGGACAGATTAGCACTAGATACATGGATGTGTGTTTCATGTAGTCTCTCTCTGCCTTGTAGAGGGTTCTTATGTGCTCTGATCCCATAAAGGCAAGACATCGTGTGCTTTATGAAAGGCAGCACAAGCTTGACAAAAAGCTGGAGGTCTGCAGCTCCAGCTGTCTTCCCCCACAGTGGTGTTCCTCATTGTGCTGCACTTCAGAGCCACTCCAGTATATCCTTCAGGAAGTGGCTCAATCTGAGAATTTCTGTCAAAAGAATATATTCCTGTCTTTGCTGGGGTCTGTTACAGTGTAAACATGTGAGCCAGTACCCACAGCTGGTAGTAGAGAGGGTCAGTTCAGAGAGACAAAACCCACTGCATTCAGAGCTATGGTTTTCAGGACTGGGTGGCCAGTTGTGTGACCACCAGCCACAAGAGCTTGTGGTTGCCCTGCGTTCCAGAGCTCAGCTGGGAATGGCTATGTGAGGGAGCAAGAGGTCTCTGTCCTTGTGGGGAAGAAAACAGTGGCACTAAGCCAAACTCATATCAGTAAAACAATACAAATACCATTTTAATAAACAAATCCGTGAATGGACCTGGTGGACTGTAAAACTTCCTGTCTGAAAGCCAGCAATCTTCATGTGCTATTGGTCTACCAAGGATAGTATGAATGCAGGCCTCTCCCAGGTGAATAAAAAGAGAGTGCTTAAGCAGACTCTTTCTTTCAAAAAGCTAGAGAAACCAAAACTGTGTTTACTTTCATCTTTTTCAATACAGCTGAAGTTATGGGAAGAACAACAGTTTATAAGAACATTCCCTTGTGCAGCAAAGCTGTGTTAATTGCATGATTCCAGGGTGAGAGGACAGTAAGCAACAGGATGACAGCAGTACTCCTGTCCCTTATCACCTCATTTACACCAAGCTGGAGTGTGTGTCTGTTGAAAGTCCTTGTTTGGAAATACTAAGGTTAGGATATTATTTTTCAACTACAATACAAATTGTAAAGCTCTTTGTATGTCAATTGTTCTCCAAAATTATTTCTGTCCCCTTTCCCAGTTTGTCCAAACTGTGCCCACTCATATTCTTATTATGATTCTTATGTTCCTAATCCAGGTTGTTACTGGAATGGCTTTCTGTAACTGGGGGGTTTTTTTGTATTGAAGAACACTTGAAGAACATTTTTTCTCTGAAAAACAGTTTCTGCTTTTAGGAAATCTCACTTGCAAAGTCCAGGTCAATAGCTATTGCTATGCTGTGCCTTCCTGTCCTCCAAAAAGAGGGGGTGGGGAAGGCCCTCTGTCTCTCAGTGCACTGCTCAGGAGATTGTTAGGTGAAAGAAGCTGTTAAAACCCATTTCTGAGTTAATGTAGCACACAAGCTGAGTTGCAAGCAATGAGGTCCTAATTCAGAACCCATTGATGTCAGCAAAAAGACTTCCACTGACTTTAGTTCATACCCCAGTTGAAGCTAGATCGAACAGGGAAAGTTTTAAAAAAGCATTATATAATACTTACCAGATATTTTAAGTGGCTTTATGTTCTGTTGTCTGCAGAGAAAGTTAACCTCATTTAAAAAAATTCAATAGCATTCTTTTCTGCTCCTGTTTCAGAAAATGACTTAAAACCATTTCATTCTTCTTCATTCAAGATGCACCATCCAGTCTCTTATAGCTAGAATAGTACGTGATTGTGTAATTGAAGCCTTGTCTTGAGTTTTAGGAAGACTTTTCTTTGGAGCAAGAACTGCCTGATTGAGGCTATTATTGGCAGAAACGCTATTCCAGCTTCCACTAGGATAGAAGGGCACAGGCCCAGCTACTGATCTGTGCTTTTTTCCCAGACTTAGTGATGTTGAGGAACTAATTTGACAAAATATCTTCCAATGTCTCTTGGGGAGAGCTGCACACTGTTGGAAACACCATTATTATACTGTTATCACTGTAAGCCTGAGTTGAAAGATCATTTTTTTAAAAAAAGCCTTACATAACTACACAGAGAAGGAAGAAGTTATTCTGAGATTTTTCAATGTGAGTCCTGCTTTGGGCTAGCATAGAAGAGACTGTCCTCAAAGTAGTAGAACAGTGCTGTGTGTGTTTCTGAGCAAAGTATCCACAGGCAATAATCTACTCATAGGGCTGAGCTTGAGAAGCATTTTTGGATTTGGATTAAATGATACCTGCATTTAAGATGATGTTAGGCTCCCTTCTGAGTTCCTCTGTGAGTTTCATATAGGGCAAACTGCTACTTGAATATACTGCAGTTTATATATCTGGACAGTATTTCTCCTCCTAGCAAAACATGTTAAAAAAATAAATCCTTGTGCTTCATTGAAAATCATTTCAGCAGTTGATAGCAGTTGAAATCATTTCTTTACTAAGTTTTCTGCTCATCCTGCACTGATGCTCAGTTGCTCAAATACGTATGTGCCCAATGAGAGTCACAGTGAGACTTGATTCGCTCTCTCCCTCCCTCCCATTTCCAATATTCAAAACCTGTTAAGGTACCCTAGCACTGTATTCTTTCAGGAGGGGAATTAGACGGACTTCAAAGTTCCATCTCATCTTCATCTAAATTCAGGAGTGATGCATCCTAACAATAAAGAAATCAGGCAAAAAATGCCATAAGGCCTGCCTGGATAAATGAGGAACTCCTGGGCAAACTCAAACACAAAAAATAAGCCTTACAGAGAGTGGAAGCAAGGACAGGTAGCCTGGGAGAAATGCAGAGAAAGTGAGAAGCAGGAATCAGGTTAGGAAAGTTAAAGTTGTGATAGAATTAAAGCTGTCCAGAGACATCAATGGCAACAGGAAAATCTTCTTTAGGTACGTCAGTGACAAAAGGAAGACTTGGGAGAATGTGTGTCTTCTCGGGAAGAAAATGGGAGATATAGTTACCCAGGACATGGAAAAAGCTGAGGTAGTCAACGAATTTTTTGCCTCAGTTTTCACTGGCAGGTTCTCCAGCCACAGAAGGCAAAGGCAGGGACTGGGAGAGTGAAGAACCAGCTGTTGTAGGAGATCGGGATCAAGTACATCTAAGGAACCTGAAGGTGCACAAGTCTGTGGGACCTGGTGAGGTGTGTCCGGAGGGATAGATGAAGTGGCTAAGCCACTATCCATCATATTTGAGAAGCTGTGGCAGTCCAATCAAGTTCCCAGTGCTGGGAACCCTAATTATTTAAAAGGGAAAAAAGGAGGACTAGGGGAACTACGGGCTGGTCAGTCTCACCTCTGTGCCCAGCAAGATCATGGAACAGATGTTAAGAGAACTTTTCTGTCTGACTATTCTCAGGCAGTCACACTCTCACTACCAGGGACTTTCAGTGCTGGGAGCAAAGCCCCTCCACAGCGGGTGGCTCCAGGCTGATGTGTGCACAGCTTGACTCCCTACACACACCACTCTCACAGGTAAACAAGGTTTCCTTACCAGCTCAGCCCAGGGTTTCCCATAGCAGAGTCTCAGACCTCTGGATTCTTTAAATAGCTTTGTCGTGGTGCAGCAACAAAAAACCAGCTCAAGCTGCTGCCTCAGAACAAAGGAAACTCTGGGCTTTTGTATCCCTACGGTCTAAGTGATGGAAAGTCTGGGCTTTTCCTGCTGAGTCACTGGCTCCTGCTGAGTCTCTGAGTCACCTGGCAGGTGCCACAGGTCCCTGGACCCTTTGCTGTGCAAAGGGTGGGTGCCAGTTCTCAGCCTCTTGCCTCAGGCTCCTGCCACCCAGAGCTCAACCTGCAGCTCTCACTGCAGCTGCTCACTGAGCAACCTGCACTGAATGTATTCCTTAACTCAGATCCTCCTGGAGACTATGCTAAGGCACATAGGAAATAAGGAGGTGATTTGTGTCAGCCAACATGGCATCACTAAGGGAAAATTGTGCCTGATAAATTTGGTGGCCTTCTATGATGGGGTTACAGGGCTGATGGGTAAGGAAAGAGCAACTGGTGTGATCTAACTGGACTTGTGCAAAGCATTTGAGACTGTCCTACATGACATCCTTTTCTTTAAATTGGAGAGACATGGTTTTGATGGATGGATTACTCAGTGGATAAGGAATTGGCTGGATGGTCACACTGAAAGAGATGTGGTCAATGGCTTGATGTCCCAAGTGGAGACCAGTGATGAGTGTCATTCCTCAGGGGTTGGTATTGGGACTGGTGCTGTTTGATGTCTTTATCAGTGACGTGGACAGTAGGATCCAGTGCACCCTCAGCAAGTTTGCCATTGACACCGAGCTGTGTGGTGCAGTTGACACTCTGGAGGGAAGGGATGCCAGCCAGAGGGGCCTGGGAAGGCTTGAGAGATGGGCCTGTGCAAACCTCATGATGTTCAACAAGGCCGAATGCAAGGTCCTGCACCTGGGCTGGGACAAAGCATAAATACAGGCTGGGTGGAGCATGGAATGAAAGCAGCCCTGGGAAGAAGGGCTTGGAGTGTTGGTTGATGAGATGCCCAATATGAGCTGGCAATGTGTACTTGTGGCCCAGAAAGCCAAACATGTCCTGGGCTGCGTCAAAAGCAGTGTGACCAGCACGAAAAGGACGGTGATTCTGTCCTCTGCTCTGCTCTCATGAGACCCCACCTCGAGTGCTGCATCCAGCTCTGGGTCCAAAAAGCAGGACATGAACCTGCTGGACTGAGTACAGATGAGAGCCATGAAGATGATCAGAGGGATGGAGCACCTCTTCAGTGGAGACAGGCTTGGAGAGTTGGGATTGTTCAGCCTGGAAAAGGCTTTGGAGAGACAAGACCTTACAGCAGCCTTCTATAGTACCTAAAGGCAACCTACAAGGAGCTGGAGAGGGACTTTTCAAGGGCGTGGATAGGACAAGGAGTAGTGGCTTCAAACTGAAAGACAGTAGGTTTAGATAGGACATAAAGAAGAAATTCTTTACTGAGTAGGTGGTGAGGCGCTGGAGCAGGTTGCCCCAAGAAGCTGTGGCTGCCCGATCCCTGGAAGTGTTCAGCACTAGGCTGGGTGGGACTTTGAGCAACCTGGTCTAGTGCAAGTTGTCCCTGCCTATGTCAGGGGTGTTGGAACTAGACAACCTTTAAGATTCCTTCCAACCCAAAACATTGTATGATTTTATAACTGAGTGAAGAACAAGTAAGAGCCTTGTGTTGTAGTGATGGATCATTCTCTGGGTTTTAGAGCAACTTTGAAACAGTAACATTGCCGTCAGGGTATGTGTGGTGAGTAAGCCAGGACCATGAAACCCTCCTTAGCCAAAGTGTTCTGCAAGGATTTTGCAGCATTATCAGCCTATTAGTACTAAAGGCAGGCTTGATGAAAATTTGTCACATAATCCTCCCAGTCGGTCAGAAACATGATGCTACTTCCTGTTCGCCCTCTCTGCTTTTTCCATACGAATGTCGAAGCCGAGGGGAACCTGAGCACTGTCGTACCAGCTTTCATCACTGCATGTGAGATTTGTTGTAATTTTCCATAATCAAAACTTTAAAGTACTAGATTCAGTCCCATCTTCTGATTTCCCACATAATAAGACCTTTCCTGCTGTGGTGGCTCCAGTACGCAACATCAATGATTTGGAGTTACACACCTGGCTGAATAGGAACTTGAGTGGCCAGAAATTTTGAGAACACAAGATCTTGCGAAGCACAGGACTGGAACGTCAACGGGTTAAGAGAAGGCAATTGCAGCTTGCTGTCCCTCTGCTGTAGACTTTATGGATCCTGTGGTATCTGAACTATTGTTGCCTACTGTCCTTCCTGTTCCTTGAAGAAATGTTGCTTGAGATCAGCACGTTTCTTTGTCCCCCCTGTAAAGAAGTCAGAACAACTAAGGTTTGTGATAGTCACCTGTTACACTTCTAGGATGTACTTTTTTCTTCTCTATGTACATTCTGGACTCAAGGTTTTGACCCAAGGAATCTTGATTTCATATCCTTGTGGTGTTCCAAGGCCTGCAGCATTTGAAATCTTGACTGTCTTCCTACCAGACATCACTTCTTTTGTTTTCATTGTTTTGACCTTACCTTTTCCTTTTGCCTAACCCTGAAGCTTCCAGCTAGTCAGGAAGTGCCTTTCTTCCTAAAGCACAGAGTACTATGCAACTGTTTCTTGCATATGTTGCATACATGGCATCTCTCCAAGGCACAGAAAAGAATACTTGATCTTTCAGAAGAGCTCCAGCAAGCTTTATTTCCAGCTGGTTTCCTTTGCTCCATGCTCCTGTTATGCTCCAAAATATCTGAGAGACCTTGTGAGTTGAACACAAAGTGTATCATGAAAACACTGTCAGAAATTACCCAATAATAGTAGTTTATCCCTTATCATAGCATGAAAACTGTGTTCTAGAACTCAGCATGCTAAATTGCCTGACTACAGGTAAAGAAATCTTAACCTTCTTCTCAATACAGGTTTATTTTCACTAAACGTCCATTATCCCTTTTACTCCTTTCTATTGTATGTCCTGTACAACTGCAGGAATCATTGCACTTATTCTTAACGCTGCTTTCCAGGACTGTAAAGACTTTGCTACCACCCATTAGACTAAAAAAGAACAGTCTTTGTTGTATTTTTCGCATTCCAGTCAAGGACAGTTTCAGCACTTAATAGAGGACGTAGGTTCTGGAATCAGAAGCCGTGGTTGTTCGTGTGAGGATTTTCAGATTTTAGGCACTGTTGAGATGTCTGAAAATACTTTTTTTCAGGTTACAAGTATGCACTGAGGGGTTCTGTATGGTTTTCATTTGTTTTAGATAAAACACAATATTATATGTGGAGTGTGTATCTGAACAAAGATAAAATATCTGTGTATCAGTGATGATAAATATCAAATTCCATCTATGGCTTCAGTTATTGGAATTTCATGTGTCTGGTTTCTAACCTGAAGAATATACTTCGCAATGCAGTCAGTGGTCCCTGGCAGACCATTGCATTGCTGTGGGACTGTTAGTTACCTTTTTAGCTATTGCTGTGATGCTAATACATATTCATATCAAATAACCAAGTGATTCAGCTGACAGGTAAAATAAGTTCCAATACACTGGACAATACATTGTAATGCACTCTGGATAGGTTTAGCACAGAATTGTCCTTCAATATGTGTAGTATATTAGTTTGGAATATGAATAAGGAAACATAGCACCTATGAAATTGGTATTGATGAACTTCTGTGGCAAGATTTTAGCTGTATAATATTACGATGTGCTTGCGTTTTTATGTGCTTCTATAAAAAGTATAGCAACTCAATCTACTGGTAATGTAGTATTAGCTGTTCTGTATGATTGCAAGATCATGATGGCAGTTGACTGGTTTTCTTATTATTTTATTAATGTTGATTTTTTTTTTCATTCCTGCTTTTCAAATTTCTCAGAAGTCAGCTTGTGGACTCAAATTGACTGGTCAATTTGGTCTGGAATGTTTAGTCCTTCTGAACTTTTGCGTACCCAAAACTGTCTTACATGTTTGATGAATATGTATTACATATATGTAAAAACACACACATATATGTATGTATTTTCTCACTCAAGTGTAAATTGGAAGGAGAAAAAACAATTTTTCTCAAAATTTAAGGAAAAAAAGTAAAATATTGCTACTTGTGCTGCAGCCAGTCATGAAAGACTTTTAGCTAAATAGGAAAGCTTTCAGCAGTCAGTCTGTTATTTAACAACAGCTGTTTGTGATCAGTGCCAGTGGAAATCACTTGTTTTCACCCATTCGAAAAGAACAGGCTGGTAAAAGGGAGTCCAGGAATAGGTACAGTCTTTCACACAGAGTTTAAATAAATCATATTGTAAGATGGTGCCATTTACCATGTAACATAATTGTGATTTCTAATGAGATTTTTCCAGGATCAGAATAAAATTAGGATTGATCATAGAATGGTTTGGGTTGGAAGGGACCTTAAGACTATCTAGGTCCAACCTTCCTGCCATATAGGCACACCCAGCCACCTTCCACTAGACCAGGTTTCTCAAAGCCCCATCCAATCTGGCCTTGAATAATTCCAGGGATGGGGCATTCACAACTTCCCTGAGCAACCTGTTCCAATGCCTCACCACCCTCACAGTAAAAAATTTCTTCCTTATGTTCAATCTAAACGTACTGTCTTTCCGTCTGAAGCCACTACCCCTTGTCCTGTTGCTACATGCCTTTGATAGTTGTTTTATAAAAGAACTGAAGAACTCAAAGCCCTAACTATACCTGACCCTTAGAAAGTACACAGAAATTTTCACTGCTGTGCTTCTGTTTCAAACCTGACTGTCTTAATCAACTAACACCTTTTTTTTGTCAAACGGAGTGTATAGCATTGAAAGTAAGAAGGTAAGAAATGCCATTCTCAGTTGGATCCAGTATCCCTCTATCCCCAGTACTTGGCCTCTAACAGTAGGAGATGATGTTTAGGCAGATCCCAGGATCATGCTTCCTCTCTGTGGTCCCATTCCCTTGGGCTCCCCAGCATTCAAAATTTCTGCATTTGGAAGAGTATTGCCCTGCCTAATTCTTTAGTATCCATTGAGAATCTGTCTCACACTCTAAAGAAACAAACTGTTCACAAGACGTTTTTTACAAACTAAAATATAGTCACTGGCAGCCTCAGTGGTGACAAAAGTGCCAAAGCCTAACTTAGCATGCCTTCAGTTGGGTACTTCTGCCTTCCACAGAGACTCTAAGCAATCCTACTATCATGTGCATGCAGTAGTAGCTACATATCCTCTGTATTTCAGATCTAGCAGTCACACTTCAGATGCATTAGATGAATTATACCTATTGTTCTCCATCAATTATTACAGACACTTGCGATGGTTGGCAGATGTATTTGTCTACACGGTAGATGACTAAATGTGGATCAGATAAATTCTCACTTGCTAAGCCTAGATGTAAATTCCTATGCTAAAAAACCGTTGGTCTGAAAGCTGGATGAATTGCCCTTTTCACTCAGATGAGTTTTGGTAACATCATCTTGCTGATTTTATGAAACTGGTATTGCTGCGCCTACATGAATTGTCCTGTTTATAAAGTGTTTCACTGTATTGGCAGTTCTAACAAACATGAAAGTCACTAAAAGCTTTTTTGAAAATGTAGAATAAAGTTTTGCTGTTTTGAATCCCTGAAGGTGAATGTTGCCAAAGAGTTCAAAAGCATTTTTCTTCCTGTTGTTACTAGCATTTATGGCCTGTGCAATAAAAATTTCTAATTACTGGA
Source organism: Dryoscopus gambensis (assembly GCA_013389985.1). Lineage (NCBI taxonomy): Eukaryota > Metazoa > Chordata > Aves > Passeriformes > Malaconotidae > Dryoscopus > Dryoscopus gambensis. Next base: position 304,421 of record WEIT01007820.1, on the reverse strand, counting down.
AAGATTCAAGGGAGGCAGGAAAAAACCCTCTCCTTTTCATGCCTTTGTGAAGTAACTTTTCTGTGTTGTGTAAAAAGAAACTGTTTTATTTAAAAGCTTCTCTTTTTCTTCATTCACATTCTTTAAAAGCTTTTCTGTATTGTAATTTTAAAAATTAATGTGGTTCTCTTCAAATAAAAGTTTACTTTTAGTGGCATTTATGCTTCATATGATAGAGCACCTTCATTTACTTAGTTATACATAGGCAGTCAGCAGTGTTATGGACTGTTTCTTTATTACTAAGCAGTATGCAGATCTCTGGCATATTCCACAAAGGAAAGGGTGGGTTATTTTAAAGCCTTTATTTGACTTGATCATAAAGCATGGGTACTAGCCTAGTGTTTTATGACATGCTCAAGTATGATTAATAATTTTAACTTAGCTGGTTCCCCCATAAGATCAATATTATAGAATTTTTCCAGTCACTATTTCAATGTATTTTAATTGAAATTGATTCCCTATAAAATAATAAATTGAAGTGTATTAACAATGATCTTGTGGTCCTTGACATTCAAGTTCTGAATTCTAACAAAATTCTCAACAGTTTAAAAAAAAAAAGTGATTTACCTCTATACAGCGTAAGTACTCATGAAGCACCTGTAATTTTTTAAAGTGTTAATTCCAGTAGATGACAGCATAAATACAGCAGACTTAATTTGCAAAAGGAATGTGAATGAAATGTGGCAGAAAATTGTTGTTTTTAAAACAACTTGTTCCTCTGATGGCAGTTCAGCTACAGCTGTATTGTATGATCCTAAAATTGAAAAATATTTTTATCAGTAAATATGCCTGCCAGTGACATGAATTATTAGAAGCTACCTGTACAAAGAAAAGATACATTGAGAAAATCTGCAGTTAGTAGCTCTGTAAGAACTTCAGTGTTTTTCCAAAGGTATCACCTGGAAGGGCAGGCACTGAGTCAGTCTCGGACTATTTTTTTCAGTGTCAGAGTGATAAGTGGAGTTTTAGGTGGTTTGTACTTGGCAATACCACAGTTCTGAAGCTCCTCAATCCCACTAAGTTTTCATCCACATCTTAGAGCTTATTCTTGGTTAAGTTTATCCACGTTGTTGGAATAGTTTGTTTATGTACTGTCCCTGTTTGAGACAAAATTCAGAGGAACATCCGAATTTGAACTTCCTCTCTTAGAAGGCAGGTTACCGCCACCCCTCCCCCACCAGGTTCGGGAAGAAATTCCTTGGAGTAAAGGGAAAAAAACCTATTTATTTAACAAACATACAGGAAAAGAATAATAATGCTAAATAATAAAAACTCTTGCTGTGGAGAGAAACCTGGGAAGATTTAAAGTCCTTTCTGGGGGTGTGGTCTCTCTCCTTCTCCTCGGAGCTGGGTCGGCCTGGGCCCCCTCCGGGCCTTGGTGGAAAGTTTTCCCAGTGAATTCTGGTGTTGTGATGTTGCTGAAACAGTCCAGAAGAGAAGAAGGGAAAATCCCAAGTCCCAGAAAACACCACTCTCTGTCTCTCTCTCTGAAGAAACAGAGCCAAAAAAA
>WEIT01007820.1:281487-301085 GCA_013389985.1 Dryoscopus gambensis | reverse complement strand
GTCCAGAAGAGAAGAAGGGAAAAGCCGAAGTACCAGAAAAAGCTTAACCCTCCGTCTCTCTCCGGAGAAACAGAGCCGAAAAGCTGGCTGAAAAGCAAGAAGCGTGCTTCCTCCCACTTTTCTCCTTGCAGCAGAAGCACGCAGAGCAGATAGAGTGACCTTGGAGCACAAGCTGCTTTGAAAAAAGTTCATCTGGCTTTTTTTCTCTCTCTCACACCCAGTTTTAAAGGCACAGAAAGGCACAGGATCATATCTAGGCATAGAGCAGTGATAGGGGATACAACATCATAAAGTCACCCCAAGACACATACATTTGGCTTATACAATGGCTTCCACCTGAAGACAACCTGATTAGAAAATAGCCAGACTCAGGAAGGGCACAGTGTGTTAGATCCATCTAGCCTGGTATAATATGTCAGAACTCTGACTTGGCACACTTGTTTGGCTACACGAGAGGGCTGGATCTCTTTCCTCAGAACTGTAGGGATAAGCAAGTTAGAGACTTTTGTATGTGAGCAAAAAAGCATGTCAAGGTTCCCCTGCAGACTTGAGCGCAGTCTGAAGGCATGTACATTGACACGGTCTTGGAGTTTTTAATCATCTCCCCTAGAAACAGGATTCATGTCTTCCCAGTCCCTTTATCTGGCACACCCAGTTGCCATCAGATGGCATTTCATGAAATGAGATGGAGTTGAAGCAGCTCCAACACTTGGACCTTAAAACAAGTAATTTTGTCATTCAGAATCCAAAGTCCTACGGTTTTTGTTTTCTTTCCACTTTGGCATATGTCAGGGGTAGAGATGGAGAGGGAATGGTAATCACATTTCCTTCATTCTTTAAAGTGTTCGGTCACTCCAGTCTTCTTTAGGAATAAAGAGGAAAGCCTTCTTTCTTACTCTTATTTCTTTTGGTTTTCATTCCTTTAAGAACTCCTGAGGAACTGAGGATTGTTGTTTAAGTTGGGCTGAGAGATTCATATCTCCTGCTCTAGTTTTATTTTATTTATTTCCCTGTAGTCAAAATGTTTAGAGGGCTAATTAGACTACAGTTGTCTGCTGAAGAATCTTTAGCTTGTTCCAGAGAGTGTAGCTATGCGCAACACTTTTCAGCAGTTCCTTGTAATTTTCTGTCATAAGGTGCCAAGATTATCCAGCTTTATTTAATAAGTATTTAAGGAATGTTGGATGGTGGAAGGAACAATCATCTTAGACAATGGACCAGCTTTTAAAAGTGTCAGGCAATTAAGGATGCAGATAAACCTTTGAAAATTCCCTACACTGATCACTCCTAGTATCACAACAGTTATAATTCTCAGTCTAAACTTGAAAGCAAACAAACTGTATTTCAGATGAAAGAGATGGGAAAGAGGAAGGGAAGGGTAGATAGTTCTACCTCTAAAGCTCCACTGATAAATCATTTGTCACCTGGGTAGGTTCTGAGCAGATCTTTCTCTAGATTCCAGAGTTGCTTTAATGCCCATCTGCATGGCTACCATCCATTCTGTTACAGTTGTTGGCTGTGACACTAACCACTGATATTCTTGACTTTTGTATGTCTCTGCTTAAATGTGGAAGGTTCTGAGGGTCATAGAAAGGCAGCCAGCCAGCCCTTACAGCCCATCAGGGTAATGAATGTCTTTTTGCTGGGATGTATCTTCATACACTGAGACACCTATGAGGCTTTTTTGTCTTTTTCTAGAAATGTTTCCTTTAAGGTGTGGAGGTTTATCTCAGATAGCATAATGAAAATGGTGTTTTAATTTCATCTAATCCTAATGAACTCTTTCCCAGTGAATTATTATTATTTACTGATATTTGCTGGCTAGATTTGTTTGTTGGTAAGTTTTTTCTCCCTTGTTAAATATCAGCTGCTAAGTACTAAAATGTGTGACTGTTGCTTTGTCAGCAACTCATGTTTTCCTTTATTATACTGTTACTGCTGTTCTTGACATCTTTTTGGTTCTCTCTAGTAACGGAAATGTCACTGTGGGAATTTTACTTTACTTCTACATGGCTTAGCTGATCACAGGATAATTCTGGTATGAGAGTATATGCTTTACTGATTTCTTCACTGTTTTCTTTTGATCCAGATGATCAGAACCCAGCCTGTTTAAGTGAGGAATGCAAATAAATGCTGGGATCAGAAGAAAAATCCTATTATCAGGAATTAGGAGCACCTAAAGATAGTATCTTCCTTAAGTTTCTGCTGCTTATAATTAATTTGGCTAGTGTCTTTGGGAAAGTCTATAGCTGACTTAAAACTGATCCTTACTCTTCGTGCACACATTCTGTATCAGTTCTATCACAGTAAACAAATAGCAAGAGTAGCTACTCTACTAAGAAGAATGTAAATCTATATCTACCACCAGCTATGAACTGGTTCTATCCAAATTATCTGCCTTTGAGAATTGGAGACCTCAACTTTGCTCTTGGTTCTGTGAGGGCAAATGAAAGAGTAATGCTCCATTGGTTGCAGAGAAATTGAAACTAGTAAAAATGAGAACAGGATCAACCCCATTTTTCCTCTACAGCATGAGACTATAAAGCCCATTCAAATCAATGAAGGATACCAATGACTTTGTTGACCTCTGGATCAAATCCATAAACCTTTTTATAACTTAAAACCACAAATACAGAAGCATAAGGTTTCTGTTCTCTAGCACAGCATAGGTCATTGTGAAATTGAAAAATACAATCCTTTGCCAATTTTATTGTATCAAAAATACAATTTTGATATTTTATTATATTTAGAACCTTTTACTTAACTATATAAGACCTATTTTTCACTTGGTCTCAAAATCTCCTTTGATGATGTGCACTGCCTGTGTTATTTGCAATCCTAATTTCATAATCACTGCTGGAAATGAAAGTAAAAGCTGAGCTTTTATCTTACTCTTTTTCGTCATGCTCTATACTAAAATGGCATAATCAAAGATAAAAACAATTATACTGTCTTTTAGCTTAAGCGGTTTGAAGAGTCTTTGTCGCATCTTACATTATCCAGCTAAAACTTTGGTGTCCAATTGATCTCATTGTTCGCATTCATCAAATAATCAACGAACAACAGAATCCACCCCCAGAGACTTCTGTGCCCTTCTAAAAGAGGTGTCCATGATAGGTGCAATATATTGCCTTCTGGAACTTCCTGCCTCTGTCAGATGGAGGACTTGCCATCTAATTTGGAAGTCCTAAATTTAGCAGAGGAAAAGTAGGCAGTTGCTTTTCCTACTTTTTGCTTTTCGGCATCCAGCATATAACAAGTGATGTTACCCACTCCTAATTTGACAGCAAACTTGCCCTGCCTTAGTATAGTAATTTTATTTCTTTATCTGTACCTGTTAGCAAAATCTGATTTTGCTATGCCTTTAAATTGCACCTTTTTTTTCTGCAATTTATAACATCGTCTTTCATATTCTATTACTTTTTATTAACTTTTTTAAAATTGAGCCTAATTACTACTCACTGGTAGTAGAATTAAAGCAACATTTAGGTGTTCACAGGTGAAAATTTAAGGAGTTGCATGTTCTGGGTTAAGGGTTTTGGGGTTGTTTTCTTAGCTGTTAGTTAAATGATCCTTTAGTCTGAAGCAGAGAAGGATGCATTTTATATATTGTCTTGGGATAGGTTTATAACTTACCTTCACTTCTGCAATTTTTCTCAGACATGAGTGCTTTAATAACTGCAGTTACACAGATCTTATTCCTCTGAGTTCTTCTTTCATCTAAATGTGGTTGCGCCTGATACAAATACTAAATCATATTTATTATTTTTTTATGATTGTGGATTTGTTGCCTCTGTGGAGCTGGATCCAGTCTTAAACAGGAAGGCCAGGACCAGGTTGAGAGCCCCAGATGGAATGCCCACTAGGAACTGAACTCTTGCCTTATAATTCTGAAAAGTTACTGAAAACCTTTTCTGTTTCATATAATTAATTAGTGCATAGTTTCAATTTAATAGAAAAGCCAGTAAAACCTATAAAAAATGGAATAATGACACAGAAGAGCGACTGGAAAAAACCAAGCTTCTTCGTATGTCTTTTGTTTGGGCTTTCTGTGTCTCCCTTAAAGCTCTCTTGCATCCTCATGCAGCTCATTCTTTTTCTTGAATTCTAAAGCCTTTACCATCTGCCAAAAGGTTTTATTTTGGGGTTTCCTCTTATGTGGGAGGGTGATTTCCTCCTTCCCTTCATGCTAGTTTCATTGCTATCTTTAGGACTCAGAGCCTGCTGGAGACCTTCCTGTCTCCTTTTTATTACACAGTCTCCTCCTTCCGTGCTGCAAGTTCCTGCTCCCAGGGGCAAAGAAGAAAACAAGAGCTGAAGCTGCCTTTTTGAGCTGCCTGGCTGATGCCAACAGCTTTTGTTTTAAACACTGGAGTCCAGTTCTTGGAGCGCAGGGCTGCACGGACTCCTCACCAGCGTTCCCGGGGTGGGTGTTCTTAGGAACAGTTCCTGTGCAAAGGCTGTGTGCAGCTGCCCTGTGCTTTGGCTGCCGAGTGCTTTGGCTTCTGAAAAAGGGTGCTGTAATCTGTAGCATTTACTCTAAAAGCAGTTTATCCCTCTCTATTTGTTAGTCTTTTACCTCAGCACATTAATCCAACCTGTTCTGCCACTGTTGAGACATCTATAGCCAGAGCCCTGTAGTTTCTTCCTCTATGGGAACTTTATATGTTTATTTTTTTCTATGAACATATCGATTACCCATCTTTACCTTCATTGTGCTGCAGAGAAAAAGAAGAGAAATTGAAGGTATTATATTTGCAGAGAGATAGAATTGCATCTTTTTTTTTTAATTCCTGAGAGCAAAATAAAGCAGATGGCAGTCTGGGTTTTTCAGCATATATCCCAGGGATGTAGGGAATACAGCTGTAGTGGGATGTGAGTATCCAGGTGTTGAGCCATGAACACAGCAGGAGACAGCTTTGAGCCCTGGTCGTGTACCTCCATTTAAACCTTTGGAGCTCTTCAGGAACCTGCCATCATCTCTCCTTGAAGTAGGTACTACATGGGAGAAATAAAGGTTCCTTCTTTTTCCTTCCAGTCTCTGCCTGCTGGATGTGAGAGCAGTCTCTGTCTGAGGACTGTGCAGTGCTGTTGCTGCCTGTCCTAATTTGCTGTACAGCTGAGCCTGTGACCGGAGGCAGTGTGAATGTGGAAGGCACAGGGAGTTGGGCTGGGTGTCAGATCACCTCCTGAGGGCTCTGCCAGGATCCATATCAACCACATTATGTCTCTGTTGAGTGCATTTCTGGCACTCCTTTTTTGATATTTTATTTAATCACTGGCATTACACCAAACAGCATGTCAGGTAGTAATAGGAATGTAATATTATTTTATTTGTGATTAGCTCATCTCTTGGGCTCTGAGATGTTCTAATCTCTGTCCTTCCATCATCACCCAGTTTTCTTTGGAGCTCTATCCTTTGGTTTATTTACTCTCCCTCTGTAATTGAAAACTTTACTGTTGATCACCATGAAAAATTTTCAGTGCTTAAAAATAAATGATCCGTTTTCCATCCCTTCAGTGCATCTAGTTTTTATGACTGTAGGAATCTAATGCAAGGTTGAAATGTGGATGAGGAGGATGAGGGTGACCCAGGGTGTTACCTAAATCCCTGATCTACAGATAAAAAGTGATGCTGGGATTTCTGTTCAGGAAAGTGCCAGAAAAACTGCCTAGTTCTTAGCACTGCCTATTTTAATGACATTCAATTCCAAACTCCAGGTACAGCATTGCAGAGAGGCCAGTGGTGCCCATTTCTAACAGCAGAATGGTGCAACGTAACAGCCTGAGATGACATTCTCCTGGAAAATAAGAGAAAATTTCAAGCAGGAGACACATGTATCTCCTCATTTAGAGAGCAAGGCTTTGTGCTTCTGATTAAACACAGGTTTCCATGTTCTCCCTGTCACAGATGCACACACATGCACATACTCTAATTGGATAAAACCGTAAACAGTAAATTAAGGATATGATTAAAAATTAAACAGCCACTGCAGAAACCATCAGTAATAAATGCTTATTAACTTACATATAACAGCACGCTGGTGTGATAGCTTCAAATTGCCTGCTGAAACTGATTTGCAGCAAATAAGGCCAGCTTTCTAAAAGGATATTTCTGGGTTTCAGTAATCAGACCCTCAGTTCTGATTGCTTGGTTTTTTCCTTCACAATTTTTGCCAGCCTTTTTTAAGTAATTGGTAATCTGCATGACTTTCTTTAACTACAGTGAGCGATGTACTTAATCCTTTGCTTCTGCTGTGTAGCAGAATGAGTCTGATCCAGCTTTGTCCTCTCTCATGCATCACAAGACTTCTGTGGTTTGCCCGTGTTTTTGCAGGGCTTGCCAGAGCCCCTGTCCATTCTGGGCCCCACCTTGCCAGCTGTTTATGTACACGCTGCATGATAAGCTGAAGGGGAAAGCTGATTTATGCAAATTCACCTGCCCATCCGAGTGCCACATCCACACATGCACCTGGGATCTCCAGAGCAGCTCCACTTGGCAATGCGTGGCAGAGGCTGCAGTTTCTGGAAAGGGCACCCCTCCAACTCCATGGGCCCTTTCCATCCCATCTCGTAACATCTGTGCCCTACTCTTGTGTGTCCTGCACATGGAGTCCAGTGTATCGGATGACAGGTTGTTTGGTGTCCTGCTTTGTGAGAATTAGCATGTTTCCAGCCAGAGCGAGGGATTCTCAGGAGAACTGTTGCAGCCTGGGCTGAACACTAGCAGCTCAGTGCTAGCTTTAAGTATTTAGCGGGGAGTTGAAAAAAGGTTTAAAAACCTCTAAAAACTGGCATTAATCTGTAGGGCCAGAGCAAAGCAGGATCTTTTCTAGTGAGCTCCAACTTCTTGGATATTTGCTTTTCAGGTGGGTTGCATTTTATGGATATTTGATCAGCATATGGTATAAAGGAGCTTTTGCACACTTACTTCTTATGTTCATATGGCCGAAACTGCGGGCAGCTCTCTCCAGAAAGCAGCTGAACTTTTTGCATGTTATCTGGGGCTCCTGTGTTCATTTAGGCTGGAGACATCCTTCCCTCTTTTGTCGTGCCAGTCAAAATCAAGAAATGAATGGGTGTTTCTTGAGGTAAAGATAATTATAGTCTGCCCAGTATCAGAGGGTTGTATATATCCTGTAAAAAAATCTTTTATTCTACCTTCCTGTGAGAAAGTAGCACATCCCCTGAATGGCTGCCAAACCCCTTGAATGTGGCTGCAGGTGGCTGAAATGTGGCTTTTGTTAAAGCACTGCTGGAAGATGATTTCTGTCATTAACACCTCAGCCCTCAGCTGTTTTTGTGCTTGTTCTGCTCCAGCTGGTGTGGTCCGTATTGGAGCCATGCAGTGGGTGGCTCTTTGGTAGCTGCCAGTGTTGTACCTCAGCACTGGCTGCAGCCACACTCTGGCAAGCTGGGCAAATGGTGGCACACATGGGAACAGCTGTTGTCTGCTCAGGGTCACCTTCAGTTGTTTGGACCACTGACTATACTTTGAGGGATATACAGGCTGCCCTGATTGGTGTATTTACAGTGTGAGTTTCTGCAAGTAGCAGAAAAATAGTGTGAGAAGGGAAGCTATGGCTCTGAGAAAGTGAAGGACAATGGGAGCAAACCAGGTCTAAGATGCAGAGTGAGGTGCCTGCAGCTGCCGAGTGCCATAGCAGGAGCCAGGATCCTGGGCTAGGCAGATTCAGTATTGGTTTCACTCTTGTTTTCTGGGTTTTGTTTCTTGACTTGGCCAAGGCCTCTCCAATATAGTTGCATCTGTGTCCCAGCAACCAATTCTCAGGCTGTAGGAGTAGGGAGAGGAAGCCACAGGTATGCAAGATGCCAGGTGGAAGACAGGGAGCCAGGTTGGAAACCCACTGGCTTAGGCTGGTAGAGCTGAATTGCTGTCAGCAGCAGAGGGAAACCTCTCCAGAGTGGTCTCAAGTGTACAGAATACCACAGGGAGCCATTCTTTTTCTTCTCAATGTCCTGAAGAACAGATGGATCTGACATGTTTATTGCCGTAAGCTGTCTTGTTTTATCAGCACATCAGATCTAGGTACTTGACAGATGTGCCAAACAGAAAACAACATCCATCCATGCCCAGAGTTATGTATTTTAGCATCTGTGTTATCTATTTTGAACTGTTCTCTTTCTTTATTTTCCAACTTAGCCTGTGCAAAAATTAGGAGGAATTTTCATTTATAATTAAGGGAAGATAGAGACAAATAAACTATTACAAGTGCACACCAATTTGTGAGCTTTAGGAGCATTGTTTGACACATTCAGCTTTTTGGTTCAGAGCTGTGTCTGAGATAGCAAAAATGTCAGATATGATGCAAAGAGGCCAGGTTGAACCATACTGGCAGTAGTGAAGCATGATGTATATGTTACAGATTGAATAGCTTGATATTTTAAAACCTGTGTAACAATTCCAAAAACATGAAATGAAAGATTTTTGAAGCCAGCAACATGTTTGTTCAGAAGTTATTTCAGCACAGTTCTGGATATTGAAAGATGATTTTATTCACAGCTACCCCATTACTGTTTCTTTCCCTCGGCATGCACTTGGATTCTATGGAGGATGAGGCAGCAAGTGCTTCTCTGCCTTTTTTCACAGCAAGGTCTCTGTCGTGGATAGTTTTTTCTTTCTCTTCAAAAAAAAATTAAAAGACTAAAAATTGTATTAACATGCAGCAACATTTCCAACAGTTGCAAGCTGTGCAGTGCAAAGTGGGTATGAAATATTTGATGTGATTTTAAATTAAAACTGTGCTACATATTTACTTTTTAAAAGAAAAGTACGTTGGATTTATTTGAACTTCAGACAGCAAAGTTAGATCATACAGGTTCTTGTAATTACTTAAATTTCTATTTTTCCATGTATAGAAGTGGCTGCGGCTGAAACACAGCGGAAGTCAGACAACAGACTTGGTGAAAGTCATTGGTTAAACACCTGTTTTTGAAGAACTAAACTTTTTCTACTTCTGCAGGTGCAGAGATAATATCTTTTTCATGTTTGTTCAGCTATTTCAGTTCAGTGACTAGTTCATTCAAAAATAAGAAACCACTTGGGAGGAGAAAAAAATGCTGAAAAGCTTGTTTTCCTCTTTGAATCTATAAACAAAATCTGTGTGGTAGAGGATGAGATCTACCAGTTCTATGCTTTTGAGAAATATGTCAACCAGAACTGACATGCGGTTCACCAAGGTAATGCTTCGTTGCTTAAAGACTGGTTACTTAAAGTATAATGATAAGCTTATTTTTGCCTTGATTTTGTAGCTTATTTGGAAAATACTGTTCTTCAGCATTTTTATTGCATTTCACTTTTACACTAACATTTATTTTATAACTAGAACTTAACATTAATCCCAAATAATTTAAAAAATTACCTAAGATAATCTATCATTACCTATGTCCAAATATAATGAAACTGTAAGGAATGGAAATCAATCAAGAGTCGTGTAAAAGTGCAAATCAGGTAAATAAATACGTGTGGGTTGTATTAACGGAATAAGAAATGCCATACTTATTTACACATGCTGTCTTTAAGTTTATATCAACAAGCTGAAACATTCACTAACATTTGTTTTCTACTGCCCACAAGCTTAGGATAAGTCAGTCACAGCCAGCACAGCTTCATGAGAGGAAAGTCCTGCTTGTCAAACCTGATTTTCTTCTATGACATCTAGTTGACCAAGGAAAGCCAGTAAAATGTAACTTTTTTAAAAAAAAGCAGAGCTTTTGGATACTGTCTCTCACAGGATCCTTCTGGACAAAATGTCCAGCACAGAATTATCGGAATAATCGTGTTATATGATAGATGGGCAACTGGCTCATGGGTCAGGCACAAAGGGTTACCATGAATGGGGCACATCAGACTGGTGACCTGTCACTAGTGGGGTTCCACTGGGCTCCATCCTTGGCCCTGTGCTCTTCAACCCCTTCATTAAAGGCTTGGACGCAGGACTGGAAGGAATACTAAGTAAGTTTATTGAGAACATTGAATTGGGAGGAGCTATCAACTCTCTCGAGGGTAGAGAGGCCCTGCAGAGAAACTTTGACAAATTAAAGGACTGGGCCGTCACCAACTGTGTGAAGTTTACCACAGGCAAGTGCCAGATTCTGCCTCTGAGATGAGTCAGCCCTGGATGTTCCATGGGGAATGAGTGGCTGGAGAGGAGTGCTGTGGAAAGGGACCTGGGGGTCCTGGTCTGTGGAAAGTTGAACATGAGTCAGCAGTGCCCTGGCAGCCAGGAGGGCCAATCCTGTCCTGGGCAGCATCAGGGACGGCATCACCAGCCAGGCAAGGGAGGGGATTGTCCTGCCCTGCTCTGCACTGGGGTGGCCTCACCTCAAGTCCTGGGTGCAGTTTTGGTCACCACAATATAAAAAAGACATTAAGCTATTGGGTAGTGCTTTGCTGAAAAATACCTTGAGGTCTTGATAAACAATGATTTAAATACAAATAATCAGTGTCCTCACTGCAAAGGGGGACAAGAACATCCTGGGCTGTACAAGCAGCAGTGTAGTCAGCAGATCAAGGGAACTGATCATTCCCTTCTGTTTGGTACTAGTGCCATGACATCTTGAGCAGTCTGTGCAGTTCTGTGCTCAGCACAGGAAAAACAATGACAAACTGTAGTGGGTTCATGGAACAGGTCCCCAAGGCAGTCAGGGTCTGGAGCACATGACGCAGGAAAAGAGGGTGAGGGCTGGATTTGTTCAGTCTGAAGACAAGGTTCTGGGGCATCTTACATCTGCAGCAGTCTGTTGGGAGAGTGGAGAAAAGGCAGAACCAGACTTTTCCCAGATGTGCACTAGACCAGAGCAAGAGGCAATGGACATGAGTTGTAAGGCAGAAAATTCTAACTAAATATAAGGTGGGGAGAAAGAGTGATGAAACAGTGGAAAAGGGATCCAGGGAAGGTGTTGATCTCCATCCTTGCAGATATTCCAACTCAAATGGACACAGCCCAGGATGACCTGCTCTAGCACTACTCCTGCTCTCACCAGGAAGTTGGACTGGAGACCTCCAGAGGTGCCTTCCATCCAGCACAGTTCTTTGATTGATAGGTGCCAGTATGTGAGCTAATTGCCAGAGCTTCCCACTGTGGGTCACTCTGGGAAAAATGGGAACTATTCAAGATGTTTCATGTGATTTTCTTTAGGCATTTACTACAGTGTAAGTTGAATCTGAGTCTGGGAGAGCATGATCTCATCTCTGGGGTGACAAGCTGAATAGATGCCTACCCTTGGTCAAGTGAATCTTGTCCAGGCTGTCAAATAAGAGTTAAAATCTAAAGACGATTACTTTTGCTTCTGAGGGCAAAGGAAATTAGTGAAAGAATTTACTTTATGCTTTATTCTGAGTCGTCAGAAGAAAGTGGTTGAGAATTTGAAGACAGAAGACAATGTGAGTGAAAATGATCACAAAAGAGTTTCTGATCTGGAGGAAAGGAAGGAATGAGTTAAAGCAGCTGAATAATGTCAAAGGACTTTAAAAGAGCTTTTTTCTTTGAACTTTAGAATTGATAGGTAAGGGCTGGGAAGGGAGGGAAAAGGAAGTTCAAGGGTGCTGACAGGTTTTTGGAAGACAAGATACTACAGATATGACTGCAGACTGTTCCACTGAAGAAGGAAAACACCAAATATCACAAGTATTTCTGGCCCTCTGCAATTACTTGAAAATCAGGAATTCTCTAACTAATGACAACAGGATAATGCACTACTAAAGGAAAAATTTTAAAAGTAACGCTAATACTGTCGGTGATTGAAACTCGGACTTAGCTGGGTGGGAATATGAATCTGGATCTGAATAGTTTATTCAAAGAAAATGAGCTGGTTTTATACGGTTCTTCAAGACACAGTATTTCCTTACATGGTAATTCTCACTATGTGACCTATCCTGTGTTGCCATGTCAGCAACGCACCTTCTTAATGTCCTTCTGTGGGGTGCTCATGTGCTGCTCACCCATCTGTCAGCTTCAGGCAGGCTCCTCTCTGTAAGGGCCCGCTGTGTGACACCTCCTCCCCCTCGGGTCTGTGCTGCCATGTGCTCCTTTGTGTTGCTACGTGCTTCTTATCTTTCCCCATATAATACCTACTTCAATGAGTGACAACTGCAATGGGTATTAAAATTCAGGTTTTTTCAATACTATAGAAATAAGGGAAAGATGTAGGAAGTAAGAGTTCTCTTACTTTGTGGACAAGGAGGGGAAAGCTTGTCACAAAGAGGAGGATGAACACTAGCCTATCTTGGATTCAGTTTTCCCAAACAGGCTCGTTGTGACAGGGTGCTTGGAACAGTTTAACTTACACAGAGGGAAATGAACACAAGCTAGAATGGGGGACAGAGGTGCAATAATGGAGGGAAGCTGGACACAGTCAAATCACCAGGGTCTCTTGAAAATGACCTTTGTGTGCCTCAGATGAGACCATCCCTGATCTTAAGCTTTTATCTTTAGGAACTTGGGAAGGGTGAGGAAGGGAAAATTTAAACAGGAAAATGAGGAAGCCTGTCAGCTTAACTTTGATACATGGGGAAATGCTCCTGAAAATTATTAATCTATTTATAAACACCTAGAGGACAATAAGTTGATAGAAAAACAGCCAGTGTAGATTTATTAGGGAAAAAAAGTGTCAAACCTTTTTAACATTCTTTCTGAGTAGAATAAGAGGTATAGGAGATAGAAGTAGTAGGTATGTCTTTAGTACAGCTTTTGGCAGTGTTTTGGAAAGCCATGTAGCCTTTTTACAAGTAAACAGGTTAAAAAAATCATCTAGGTGAAATTACTGGGAGGCAGGCAGGTGAAGGACTCCTTGAAGTACTGTGTTCAAGGAACAGTTATTGTTTGCTTGGCAGATGGGGAGGCAGCCTGAAGTGCCATGCTGTTGTTACATTCTGCCCCAGCTCGGTGCTGCTCATGGTTTTCATTTGTGTCTTGAACAATGGGCTGGAGAGAGCAGTGTGCAAGGGACTACAAGCTCCAGTAGGCTTTGGATATTGTGGAGGTCAGGTTTAGAGCCCCAACTGATCTTCATAAAATGCAGAAATGTTTAAAATTAGTAAGATGGGAATTCAGCAAATATAAGTAAAGGTTTCAGTGAAGTGTTTTTCCCAGGAAGGGAAAACAAATGTGTGTATGCAGACAAGGGATTTCTGAGTAAGTAACAATGAGAGGGCATGTGATGTTGGGATATCACAAGTTGAATATGAATCACGCTATGATATGGCTGGCAGAAAAGATGGGGAAGAAACCAGACTTTAATCTAAGTCAGAGTCTTGTGTGTAAGCCATAAGACATCCTTCTCTTTTCTGTTGGCTGTCTGTCGCTCTGCTGGGATAGTGTCCAGGGCTGGCTTCACACCATGGAACAGTATAGACAAACTGGAGGATGCCAGAAAAAGAGCAGTAGGAGTGAGCAGAGATTTAGGAAAGACCAGTGAAAAAATATTGGAAGAGTTGGGTCCAGGATGCAAGGACACAGATGGAAAGAGAGAAAATCTTTGATGCATATTAAAGGTTTTTTAATATAAAATCATAGGGTATTTTACCATACCATCTCCACCTATCGAAAGGGAAGAGGAAAAGGAATTAGTTCAGTTTGCACCTCAGGAGGTTTACTTTGGATATTAGAAACGTAGCATAAGCATATTACAATGGAGTATTTGGGGGAACTGGAGTAGAGTGGTAGGTGTGAGGAATAAGAGTCACCTGTGTGGATATTTGTCTTTGCCTCAAGTGAAGGGGTAGACTAGATCATTTTTTTAAAGTCCATTTCAGTTCTGTCTTGTTGTTCGGTCCACTAAAGGAAAATAGAGATTAAAAACGTAAAACAAGAGTAAAACTGATTTAAACCAAGGGTTCCGTCTTGTTAATTTGAACTGTGATTATATTCAGCATTTCAAATATTCCTCGTTTAAGTTAATCCCCTATGTTGCAGTATTAGTATCATCTGTTTATGTTTTACAATACCTTTTTTATTTATTAAAAAAATACTCCTTGGTGTGATAATCTCTTTGAGTATGAGTTATACAAGTAATGATGAAGAGACTACAATGTTCATAAAATTGTTCTCAGGTATTTGATGAATGCCCTAGTATTTCAGTAAAGTGGCTGAATCCATACTGTAAAAACTAGACATCTTGTGAGACAATATGTCCAAATAAATGCCCATTTCTTAAACATGTAATACTTGCATAAAGAAGTATCCGCCCTCTAAAAATGAGCTGCTCTCCAAACACACAGCTCATCCAGACAGTAGCCTTGTATATCTTGCTTTATCCAGTGTTGTACTGGTGACATTAATTCAATGGGGAGACCAAAATGGAAGTGTAATAGTTATTTTTCATGTTTGGTTTTCTTCTCTATGAGTTTAATATAAAGATGTTTATGTTAAGCTAATTGGCTTTTTGTTTTCTGCTGCTGAGTGAGATCATGTAGAAGGATTATTTTTTTCCCTTTTCCCAGAAGAATGGAACATATGACCACAGATGCCATTTTTTACATTAGATAGAGAACCTTGCTGTCTATTACTGCAAGTGATTTATTAGTACATAGGTCACACTGAGGAACAGTGACCAGCCAACAGGAGACAAAAATCACACCACACAATGCCTGCAGAATCAAATTATGTTTGATGTTTAATATTAACCCAAACTGTTAAATAAGACTTAAACAAAAAACCTCAAAAAAGAAAAGCCCAAAAGAAAACAGAAACCAGAGAATTTCTGGGATAAATTTTCTTCTTACAGGAAATCTGTGCTGAGCAGAGTGTCCAACACAATGCAAGAGCTGCTTTTTGCCCTTCTGCATTCTGCTGTGCCCAGCTGTCCTGCTTCCTCTCTCTCTTTCTCTGCACATATGTGCCACCCACCTAAGGAAACAAATAGAAACGACTGGTCCCAGTGTGGCACTTCAGTCCTTCAAGTTGATTCTAGCCAGGAGGATTTCTTGTGTATAATAATAGTTTATTCACACCCCCAAATCCTGTGCTTCTCTCAGTGTGAGGGGCACATTCTCACCTGCTGGCACAGGAGCCCTGTCATCCACTGAGCTCCATTTAGCCAGATCCAAGCACCTTTCATCTGGGAAAAAAGGATCCTTAACAACCACTGCAAAAGATGTTTCTGACTGGGATAATGTATTAACAGCAGGGATTAAAGAGTTAATTCATTTTTCCATCCATAATTTTTTTCTTTGTAGAACTGATTTGACACAGTCTAGCAGGGTGCTGTTACTGAAAAATTGAAGCACCAGGTGTGATTAAATAAGATCACACGTTTCATTCCCTTTTTAATTTCACATCATCCTTCAGCAGCTGTACCCTTTGCTTTCTGATAGTTGGAGAACACATTGCTTTTACAGCAGGCAGCTTGCTGCATTGGTAGCATGCACCATTGGGCTGCTGTGAATCAAATCTATTTGTGAACACAAATTATTTATTGTTTGATGGACCAAACTTATTAATCTGTTTATTTCTCAAGTAGAAAATACAGAGTGCATTTAGGTAATGGAGACAAACCTAGCCTGGCTCCTTGATATTTCCAGAGGTTCATCCATGCACTAGAACATGTTTCATTCCACTGCAAAGTAAAAAGGTAAAGTGTAAAGACAGTGGTGGACTGGAGATCTTTCTTCTGTTCCTACGAATCATAGCTCTATAGGATCTGATGAAGTCACCTGCTTTGCTGAGATTCTGTTTCCTGCCACTGACACAAGGAGACTGAACCACTGCTATCCCAGCCACTGCAGGGCAGCAGTACTGGCACAGTGCAGAGATTGTACCCTTGTCTCTCTGCTGCTGCGTCAGAAAGGTGGCACTGAGGCCACAATGGCTATTTGCAGTTAGAACATGATGCCACAAAAAGAAAACAATCATGTTTTTAACTGTCCTTTGTTTTAGAATAGTATTCCTATGTAAAACTGAATTGGATCCTTAGAATATTGCTGGTGGTAGTTATTCCAGGCAATGTTTCCACTTACAAATTTTGGCTGGCCAAGAGCAGGTCAAAACAAAAACATGTATCTTTTAATTTTTTTCAGTCCTCAGAGGAATAGGGATTTTTCTGTAATACTCTGACAGTGCTACCTGCAGTAAAAAAAGGTTGTGCCTATTTATAAATGTGAATATGCAGCAGTCTTGCCTGTCCTCCAGTACCCTTAGCCCTCTGTGTAAACCAGCCAGTTTTGCTTACTGAGAACTTGTCAAAAATGCATCCATCAAAATTAAACAAATGAATTAAACAAGTAAAAGGGTACCTGAATACGGTAGCTCTTTTATTCCCAAGTAAACAGGGATGTATGCTGTAGCACTATTCCAACAGGAAAGAAAAATGATGCCAGGGGATGGTGACAGAAGAAATTTGGAGGTTCTAGGGATGCATCTGGGCCTGTGTTTCAGTATAAATAATGCCTATGAACACCTGTCCCTTCTTAAGTTTGATCTTGGAAGCAGCATTGGGACCAGCTCATTTGATGTCTCATTTTTTTAAACTGAGCTCTGCAGATAAAACTGACTGCCTGTAAATGCAAGGGTGTCCTTAAAAGTGAGCTGGCTTTTATGCAAACTTGACTTCATGCAGGAGAAGATATTATTTAATCTGTGAGAGAACAGAAACTAAAACTCCATTAAACTCCAAAAGAAATATTTTTTTTTTCTTTCCATTAGTAGACAAGTGTTCATGGAGATGTAGAAAGCTGCTCTGACCTTTGTTCCCCTATGTATTAGAGACTGAGCATCACTGTTTCACCCTAAGTCTGAGTTGTCTAAGATTTACTGGTGTTAACGCAAACATTATTATTTCTTCACTGTGTGTTCACATATATACAAAGGAAATGTTTCAAAAGGTGAAATTATATTTAAGTAATTGTTTCTTGTTATGGTGGGGAATGTTTAAAATTTTTTTTTTTGAGGTCACAGTGAAGGGCCTAGGGAATCTTTCATATTGTGAAAGTTACCCAGTAATATCAACCTGAAGTAATTAAAAATCTAGTGTTGACCCTCTTTAGAAATAATGAGGTTTAAAAGGAACGCACATTTTGCTCTGGATGTTTTGGGAGGTGGAGTCTGTAGCCTATTCTTGGTTTGAGGCTGAAGCATTAAACTTTTATATACCCAAATGACATTTTCATGCCATTCCCTGTTTTGCAGAACTGTTGCTTTAAGGGAAATGCGAGATTAATACTGGGAAAGTTGGCAGTAGCCCTTGCTCCTCCTGCCAATGCAAAGCAAGGTGTTATTTTCCCTACTGCTTTCCCCATATCCTTTCTTTTCTTTAGGGGAATGAACTTCTTTCTCTAACTCAGAAAAAACAAGTGCTTTTGCCATCAGTGCTGCTTTTCCATCAAGGTCCTTTAATACAGCACTTTTCCTCTTCACATGCAAAGCAGCCTTCACTCACACCTGCTCTGTGATAGGATCCTTCTCCCTGAGGAGAGCACAACATCTGTTTTGTTTCCTCCGTGGAGAAAGAGAGAGACGCTCTCAAGAAATTCTTCTCCTTTCCTGCTTGCTAACAACAGAAGAGATTTTTAAAGCATTTGGTGTTTCTGGAGAGAGGAAAAACCAGTAGAATACTAGACAGGAAAAAAACAGCCATGGAAAAATAAATTGAACATAATTTGAGCTATAATTAAAGGTCTTAAAAAGAAGTCAAACTGCCAAGCTGGAAAGAAAAATGTGCATCTTGAAATAAAGTACCTTTATTGGAAGGATGTGCTTGGGATTATAGTGTAGGACTGCTCTTTGGGACATCTTGGCTCTAAATGTGCTCTGAGCTTCCTGGGTGATACTAGACCAGAAACTTAACCCTTATTTGCTTTTATGGTCCGTATGTAAAATGTGGTGGTATTGTGAGTTTTGGTGTTTCATAGTGCTTGAAAGCACAAGGAAATGATAGAAGTTACCAAAATAGAAGCAGCTGAGCCATTGCAGTGATGGCAGTTTTTTGTGTGTGATACTAAAAAGAGTTTATATCCTTTAAAGTATGGGAAGCATTGTGAAACAGTGTATAACTGCATCCCTGGGGAATCAGTTTGTTGTTAGTGTAGTGGAACCTGCAGCTTCAGTAAGGGGCCTACTTGAGAACGAGTTAAAAGGTGTAAAGTGAAAGAGTGCTTCAGAGAACGACCTTGTGCTCTGCCTGCTGATGCTGTCCATGCACATTGCACAGTTTTTGAAAGCAGCAGATTTTGTTGCATACAATCCACTTGCTAGTTAGAAGCCAAACTAAAACCAGAAGCTCTGAGCTGAGCTGTCTGTGGTCTGGATGGGGGAAGATTTCACATCTCTGCAGGTACTTCTCCTGTGGCACATAATAAGACACTGTGATCAGTGGGAGATAGGACACTCCTGGCTGCTGCCTGGAAAATCCACATGTGCAGCTTTAAGCTACTAAATAAGCATTGCAACCTACCAAAGCTCCCATTTGTGGCACGGTTAGAGCTGGTGTCATACAGATGGCTAGTTTCATCATTCATAAATTCTTAAACCCATATGAATAAATTTAAAGATCTTTATCTTTTAAAGGTGACCCACAATTCCTTAAACTCTCTTTTATGTTTACAGTTTAATACTTCAGCCCCTAACAACATTACCAATTTGAACCCAGCACATCTGGATTTTTTAAGACTAATGAAAAGTCCGTAATGTGCTGCAACTTCCTTCTGCAGTACCAATCAAAATAAATCAAAGATATTCTGTTTTTACTACTGGTATCAAAACTGTCTCCAAATCAGTATGGAAATGTGCTAAGATGTTGAAGGATCCTCCCCCCATCCCAGGAAGGGTGCAGAAATCGCACCGTAACACTAAGAGGAAAAGTAAGATGCGGATTTCAGTGGCATCTTTTTATAGCTACATTAGCAAAAATGTACATTCCTTGGTGGTTATTGTGTGTTTGAAGGGCCAGTACAAATAACATTTTCAGAGGTATCAAAGTAGGAGATAGTTGTTAGTAGTGTTTCAGGACTCTCCTAATTCACCCGGCATATTCTTTGTTCGTGTTTCTGCAGATCAGTTAGAATAGTCTTCTGTGTTTAAGAATTCCCCTACCAATTTCACAACCTAGAAGCAATCTTGCAGCATGGTATTTGTCCTAATCTGATGAATTTGGGATACATGCTGTGGTTTAAAATAGTCAGGCTTTTGGGTCCATTTGGGTCCATTACATTTCCACGGTAATCTGAACTTCAGGCTACTGGTGGCAGTTCTGTCCTCTCTTCAATGCTCGTTGTGATGGCCATCCACATTTCCCAAACCTGCCATTCACTTCCATTGTTAGTTCTGTTTGTTACTAGAGGAAGCCATCAGATTTCCACCATCGCCATCTACACGTCCATCTCTGAGGTGGATAAGCAACAAAGAACTGGGGAGCAGAAACACTTGGAAAAAAAAGAAAGAAACAAGCAAAGAAATTCTGACTTGCTGGAAAGAGAAGATTGGTTGAGTTGTAGCAGAAGTAATGAAGTGTGAGATGTGCTCTTCCCAACCAGTACACCATGCTGCTTTAAATTACAGAATATATAATTATATAACATTAGCATTCTGGTACATCAGTCTTTTACAAAAAATTGAAATGAAAATAGCAAAATGCATGAGTCT
>WEIT01007820.1:263114-273375 GCA_013389985.1 Dryoscopus gambensis | reverse complement strand
AGGCATAGAGGCACCAAACCAAAGGCTTTACATACTGGGACCAGAACAGAGTGGCAGGTCAAGGTTCCTCCAACCTCCAGTCCTGAGGAAAAATCCTCCTCTTGATGGTTTTCAAAACCCCATCAGCAAAACCAATTCTCTGAGAGTCCATATGGGCGAAAGCAAAAGCAGTGCCAAGCCCGGTGGCTCTTTCTTACCTCTGTGCCTCTTGCAGGAGCCCTAATGAGAGCTACCAGCCTTTTTCATCCAACCTATCTGCTGAAGACTGGAGGAAGATGTGATTTATTAGCTAGGACCAGGATGGATAGCATCATAAATCTCCTCTAGACAGCAACAATTAAAGTTGCCAGGGCTCTCTGCGTTGCCACATGGAGTCCAGGCAACTCTGACCAGATCTGACTGGCTTATTTTGCTAAATGAGGGTTTTAAAATGACCATCTGGATTTTATTAATAAGTGTATAAATCTGAACTATAAGGGGAAAGAAGATGAACTGGTGCTAGTATATCTGTGACATATACTTAATAATAAAACTTAAACTCTTATACAGCCTGATACAAATTACTTGCTCTACTGCGCCAGTTCTGCCACAGCTACACATATCATTTTTGTGATATGCTCTGCGACTGCTCCACTAGTAAGTGCTGAGAAGGGAAAGAAATAGATAGATAGATGCATCTGGTATTTATAGAGGACTGTTTTAATGGTGCTAAAAAACTGATGTGCTCAGCATTCCTTGCAGCTGCAGTTGCATTCGTGTCAGTAATCCTATCAGGAGGGTTGCTGGTTTCCAGAGTAATTAGAACCCTGAAGCAAATAAACAGCAAATGAATTCTCTTCTTTTGAAGTTATCTTCTTTTTTCCCCTCTTTTAAATAGCCCTTCTCTGGTATAATTATGTACCAGTCATTATAACATTAAAAATAATTTTAAGTGAATGAGTGCTATTTTTATTGTTGTTGTTCACTGCTAATTATTATGAACTAATTGTAATTTTGGATAGTCTTCTAAAAATCTCATTTCATTAGAGAATGGCTACTGACTTAATTGTTTCCCTTCTTGATCCCAGGGAGAGGCAGGAGCTCCAAGCTGGGTTCATCTAAGCTGTGCTGGTGGCTTACAGCACGTGTGGGTGGAACACAAGNACCAAAGGCTTTACATACTGGGACCAGAACAGAGTGGCAGGTCAAGGTTCCTCCAACCTCCAGTCCTGAGGAAAAATCCTCCTCTTGATGGTTTTCAAAACCCCATCAGCAAAACCAATTCTCTGAGAGTCCATATGGGCGAAAGCAAAAGCAGTGCCAAGCCCAGTGGCTCTTTCTTCCCTCTNCTTTCTTACCTCTGTGCCTCTTGCAGGAGCCCTAATGAGAGCTACCAGCCTTTTTCATCCAACCTATCTGCTGAAGACTGGAGGAAGATGTGATTTATTAGCTAGGACCGGGATGGATAGCATCATAAATCTCCTCTAGACAGCAACAATTAAAGTTGCCAGGGCTCTCTGCGTTGCCACATGGAGTCCAGGCAACTCTGACCAGATCTGACTGGCTTATTTTGCTAAATGAGGGTTTTAAAATGACCATCTGGATTTTATTAATAAGTGTATAAATCTGAACTATAAGGGGAAAGAAGATGAACTGGTGCTAGTATATCTGTGACATATACTTAATAATAAAACTTAAACTCTTATACAGCCTGATACAAATTACTTGCTCTACTGCGCCAGTTCTGCCACAGCTACACATATCATTTTTGTGATATGCTCTGCGACTGCTCCACTAGTAAGTGCTGAGAAGGGAAAGAAATAGATAGATAGATGCATCTGGTATTTATAGAGGACTGTTTTAATGGTGCTAAAAAACTGATGTGCTCAGCATTCCTTGCAGCTGCAGTTGCATTCGTGTCAGTAATCCTATCAGGAGGGTTGCTGGTTTCCAGAGTAATTAGAACCCTGAAGCAAATAAACAGCAAATGAATTCTCTTCTTTTGAAGTTATCTTCTTTTTTCCCCTCTTTTAAATAGCCCTTCTCTGGTATAATTATGTACCAGTCATTATAACATTAAAAATAATTTTAAGTGAATGAGTGCTATTTTTATTGTTGTTGTTCACTGCTAATTATTATGAACTAATTGTAATTTTGGATAGTCTTCTAAAAATCTCATTTCATTAGAGAATGGCTACTGACTTAATTGTTTCCCTTCTTGATCCCAGGGAGAGGCAGGAGCTCCAAGCTGGGTTCATCTAAGCTGTGCTGGTGGCTTACAGCACGTGTGGGTGGAACACAAGTGGTTGCTCAAAGCCTTTTTGATAAACTTCTGCCCTTCTAGTGCTTAAGCCATAGGTTAAATATAAATTCAGAATACTGTATGCTTGTGACCAGGGAAGTGATGACAGAGATATTACATGATAATACAGGGAGGTAATAGCCTATCTGGCTTTTTGTGACTGTCTGGGATAATACATTGCACCCCAAACACTCATTCCTGAAAACATACTGGCAGAAGTTCAGAGGACACTAAGAACCCATGCAGTTGTCTAGGGAGAGTTTGACTCTAAACAGTGGAATCTTCACCATTTACCTGGGTTATTAATTTTGCAACACTTGTGGTTTTAGTCAGATGTTTTTGGTTTGTGCTCACATATGCTGAGTTACAGTGTATGGGCATTGGGTCATCGTTGTGTAAACTCTGTAGTCTGGTTTGCATTTTTTGGCTCTTGATTTCGAACCAGTTTCAAGATTAGAAACCAGAATAATAAGGATCACTTACAGCTGCATAAGCAAGTATATGTTAATTGATGTTTCCTGGTAATGAGGTATGAGAATGAAAAGCCCACCCCACCTCTCAGATCCCAGCTTGAGTTTTTAAGATTGGCTGTTAGAAGAAAAATGTCTTTGTACTCACAAATTGCACACATTCAGCCCAGAGTTACTAGCACATAATAAACATGGAAACATCTAGTGACGCTTTCTTTAATGGACTCATTCTTTAGACTAGAACCACAGCTTTTATAACTCACATTCTTAAAATACCTTTTATAATGTCGTTTCTTAAACAGCCTGAGCTTCTGTTGTCCTGTAATGGCAAATCTCTCCTACCAAGACAACAAAGACAGCACAGCGCTCTGGCTGTAACTTGGCATGTTCACAGAAATACCTGAGAAAGATGATGTGGAGATAACTAAAACTTCAGAGGGTTTAAATATTTCTAATATTCAGTTCAAAGTTGAGTTCAGGAGATATGTCTATAGCATTGGCTGTGCTCAGGGCTTCCCTCCTTTCCTCACCCTTCCTGCAGTTATTTTTGGGTGAGAGATTTATAGCAACAGAGCAAATTGCCATGTTAAATCTGAGCCCAGCTTTCAAATCAGTTGTCACTGAGCAGGACCATATATACCCAAATACATAGGAGAAAGATAAGCCAAATCTGCTAATGCATCTGTGATAGAGCTCATAAAATTCTCTAAGGAGAATTATGATGTTGAGAGTTATGACTACTTTATGCTTGAATGAAAGCATCCCCTTGTCAGTTTGAGGGACACAACCTCCTACACAATGACTTCATTCTTTAGGGTGATTTATCTTAATTTTCCCCAGTGTTTCCATGTTTTGAATTGGAGTTCATGTAGGCTGAATTACAGTATATAGACCTTGGGTCATCTTTTTCTGAACTGTGTATTTTATCATGCCTTTTTTACCTCTTGGCTTTGAAAGGCATTGCCTGAGGAAAGAATGTCGTTTTGTGCTTGTGATACATCTCAGAGGCTATTTAGATAATGGTTTCTTGACAAGGAGGTACTTATGGGGTTTTTTTGCTAAGTCTTTTTATTCCAATTGTGATAAATTTGTGATGTATAACAGTGAAAATAAAACGCCCATAGTTTCTTTTGAAATGAGCTTAGGAGTGTGCCATCCAAATGCCTCATGCTGTCAGAGAAACCCTTAACACCTACTGTTGCAGACACTTCTGCTGATCCAGGAGTTTCTAAGCAAGGAAAGCAAGATACTTCATAGATTTGTATCAGCCGCCAAAAGAAGAGGGGATACATTTAGAGGAGAAAATTTTCTTTCAAGGAAAAAATGAAATTACTGCAGAAAGTCTTAAAATCTTGTGGTGGTCTGCCAGGCAGCAAATCGCAGAAAGATATCTGATCACCAACAGCACTGTATGTCTGGTACAGGCTTCTGACTGATATTTCAGTCAGCTAGATAGAAGTGAAGATAGAAGTGAAGCAGAGGTAAGGAATCTAATCATTAAAATAACGCACGCTCACGCAACATTATCTCACTTCTGAGAGAAAATGGACATAGCAGTTCACCTAGACCCATGGCAGGCATGACTAACTAGTTTCCCAGTTCAGAGAAAATTAACAATATAGAAAAATATGCTCCTAATTAATTTTTACTGTTAACAACACATTAAAATTTGAACAATTTAGATGCAGTTTATGGAACAAGAAAATAATTGTTAAAAAAAAGCAAGACTGATACTGTGCTCCTTGAAATTATTTTTAATGCTAAATAAACACACTGGTGAGAAAATTGTAATT
The DNA here is from genome assembly GCA_013389985.1 of Dryoscopus gambensis. Classification (NCBI taxonomy): domain Eukaryota; kingdom Metazoa; phylum Chordata; class Aves; order Passeriformes; family Malaconotidae; genus Dryoscopus; species Dryoscopus gambensis. The sequence continues at coordinate 268,831 of WEIT01007820.1, read as the reverse complement.
TTTAATTATTGCACAGTACTTAAAAGAGAAGTGTGATAGCCCATGCCAGGTAAGCCCTCAATGAATAAAACAGTTTTTTATTGCATTGTGTAATGCTAATTCTGACAGTGTATAAAAGGAGTGAATTTCAGTGGTGATGTAGGTTCAGTAAAAGACAGTCATGCCAACCTGTTCTGTATTGTTTTTTGGAAGATGGAGAAAGGAGAGGGGAGGGATAGCAACGTCTGTCACAGAGAAAAAACGCAATGAAATGTGACCCTTTCTTAATTAAAGGGTCCCACAAAGTAATTTCCCCCTTTAACTTGTGATAATATGGTTTTGGCAGGAAGAGTAATGTGAACACAACACTCTTCTTTATAAGCAAAATCAAGGAGGGCAGGCAAATTGTATTCAGTAGCAATTTGTTGGGGAATTTGTCATTTGTTTTTGAAGAGTGCTTGGGAATGGACAGCAGGAGTGGGATGTTTTGCTTGTGCCTTTGAATGGCAGCAGCAGTGGGGTTTGAAAAGCTTTTACAGGAGTCAGGGGATATTTTCCCATGGGAAATTATAGAAAATACCTGTCAGTTTTAATGGCAACTCATCATTCCAAAAGGAGACTAATGTGCTCTTTGGAAGTATATTTTATCAGCTCTAAGCCCTCTTCGTGGTAACATAAAATAGGGTAAATACAGTCAAGGCAGTGAAATCTTATAAGCATCTCTTCAGCTTGGGAAATTTAAAGAAAGAGCTACACAGGTTCCCTCTGGATTTTTGAACAGGGTGTAAATAAGTACAAAAATTGTCTTTTTTTCCCCCCTATTTTGATAATGTCTGATATATCTATTTCTAATTTTCTGCCCATTTATGACCAGACTGAATCACTATTCTTTATTTCCCATTTCCTAGCCTAACAGTGCTTTCTTTGTGAAAGGACCTATTAAGGACATACGGCCAGAAGAGGTGGGGACCCTTGCTTTTCCCCCTCTGGTTAGTTACACTATGGTCTGTATCCTTGCAGCTTTTAGAGAAGTGCACCATTCTTTTATATGGGATGTAAGAAAATACACAGCTGATGTAACTTAATCAGTATATCATGTCTCTCATTGTAGGGTCTGGCCTAGGAAGGTTTTTTTATTAAGGTGAAATGCAGCATGTTGTTGAGCAGAGAGGCTGAATGACCCTGAAGTGGTTCTGCAATTAGTGAGCCATAGACAGGAGAAATTATGCTGCATCTGACACACAACGCAGTGTTTTCCAGCCAGAAGAGACACATGCAGAGTGCTAGGGAACAGCTGACAGCAAGCCTTTCTGGGAGAACAAGCTGTAACACAGCAAAACTTAATCAGTGCTGTCCTCCCTCTTTCCTGCTCTGTATGTCTTTATTTCTGCCTTGTGCATCTGCTGCTTCTATTGAAGACATTCTTTTAGACATTAATGTCTAAACCAGGAATCCTACAGAGGAGTCTTGCAGGGTGATGGGTTTAGGTGGAGGCAGTAGGCTTTAGCAAATGGCCAGAGGTTAGAGATGCAATAGTTGTTGTTACTGACAAATCTGTTAAAACCAGAGGGAAGTGGAAATGTAAAGACATGAAGAAAGGCTAAGTGCTCATACCAGATTTTACCATCAAATAGACTACCTTGAAATAAGTGGCAGCAGAGTCCTTTCCTTTGATCTGCAGATCCATTTTGGCCCATTTTCTTGAGTAATCTCACCATTAAACCAAAAATAAAATGAAAACATCCTGCTCTTAATCTAGCCATTCCAAAGCAGGTGAGTCGCTGTCGCTGGGCTTGTCCTGCAGCCAGGTCAGAGAAGCAGCACATGTTCACAGTGAAAAGAGGGGCAGAGGAAGGCTGGTTCTGACAGCAACTGTAATTAAACCACATCATCTTCCTGAGCCATAACTCCAGCAATAACTAAGCAGTAGATGTGTCCCACAGTAATACCAGCTGGGGTTTTCTCTAATGCTCTGGACATATTTTCACTGCAGAAATGCTCTTCTCTAGCATAGCTCAAGTGAGACTAGCCTCTGTGCAGACAAAACCTGAGCTGTTTGTGTCCATGTTCTAACTGGGGTCACACAAAAGCATCTTTCTTGCTACTTACTGAGTAAATAGTCAGATAACCCTGATGGAAAATGTACAGCGCTGTCAAGTTGTTTGCATGTGTCACAAGATGATGGTAGGTATTGTGTTAAGATTTTAGGGACTGTTGCAGTTCCAGAAGTGTCCAGTGGCTGCCCTTTGGTTTCTAGAGGACACTCAGTCACGCTGCCAGACTGAATTGTGGAAGGAGCAGTAAGGCAGAGGTTGAAGTATTTTTTCAGAGACTCTCCTGCCCCTCCAAATGTGCTTAGTCTGGCAGTGCGGTGGCTGCATATTTGGTGGAGTGTGAACCAACCCTGAAGAACCTCCTCAGGCAACAGTTGCTGCTGCTTTCAGTGCTGCCCTAAGCCTGATGATCCCTTTGTGAATCTTTAATACTGATCTAGAGTACTCAGTGTTGTTTGGGGGTTTTTTTCTGTTGCATCAAGACATATTCTGACCCTCCTTTCCTTTCAAGGGAAGCGAGGACAGGCAGCAACTATCCTATCTGAAGCTTCTTCCCATTTGTTGCCTGTAGGTCTTTCACCCTACTACGACAGCTGGACTTCTGGCCCCATGCCTTTGACTTACTAGTCACCTGACCATCTGAAGCTGTTACCTGATTCTAAGTCAGTATTACCATGTCCATCAGCTGGCATCTCCCACAGTTTTCCACTTTAAAAGATGTTTGGCTTGCATCTGTTTTGTGAAAGGTGTTTCTGTTCTGCCATTTGTTCATATTTGAAATGTTCCTGGGACTGCTTCTCTTCACAAGTCCAGTGGTTCCTTTGACAAGGACAAAGGAATTTCTGGCCATCTACCAGAAATACCAGAGGAGAAAGGTACACGGCATCTTCTCCGCCTAAATATCATCTTGCAAATTCTAAAATTTAATAGCAGGTCTTCCTTTTATTATTATTATTATTGTTGTTGTTGTTGTTGTTGTTACTATTGTTTTTATCATTATTCTGTTTATTTATCTAGTTAGTTATTTTATGGGCCTCATTACACCTAATCTGTTCAGTTTTTTGTGAGCCACCATATGGCATTAGTTGAAACCTGGTGAAAATGTATTTATCATCTCACAAAATATATATAAAGATGTCAAACACATAGTTAAATTAGAAGAAGTCCTTATCTTTAAGATACAGTCTTACCAATTAGTCATTCCGGACCAAGTCTTATCAGCTGTCTGGCAGGGGATGTCGTGAAGATACATGTCATGACTCAGGATGAGGTATAAAGGAAGTGTAAAAGTAGTGCTATTTCAGGTATCACAAACCAATTCTGAGTTCTTGAAGATCTTGAGTGAAGTATTTCATTCTTCCATTTTCATTCTTTCACTTAGGAAAATCTCTGTTGGCACAGAGGAGCAAATGAGGCATAGTGGAGAACTGTTTACTTGGTGCACAGCCATGGCATAGTACAGCCTGGGGTTTTCCCACTGAACTTGCATTTTACATCTAGAGTTGGGGGTGAAGAAACCCCTTTTAATCACCAATTCAGATAGGCTTCCAGGGGGCAGTTCGCATTTGAGGCAGCATTGTTCCTCCAGTAAATATAAAGTAATCAGGTTCTAAATTTATGAAGTAATTTATTTAAATGCTTATATCTCTGCAGCCTGGCTGAATTTGCTTGGACAATTTGGCTTCCAGGCAGTGAAGAGTTACTTGGAGAAGCCAGGCAGAGCTCTCTTTAGAAGAAGAGAGCTTGCTCCACAGCTCTCACTTTATGAAAGTGTTTGGTACCACTACTCCTTTGCCCAATACTTACATCAGTCACTTCTCTGGTTAAACAGTCTTCCGAAAAATCGGTTGCATCATTCATCTTCCATTCATTAAATAAGGAAACTAATAGATTTATTTTTTGTTTCCTTTGCTGTGAATGTTACGTGAATTCATCTGTGATGCCAGGCTTGGAGCAGGTCTAATCAGCATCTGCTTTCAAGTGCTGTGCCCCTGCTGCCATAGACATGTCTATGGTGGCAGTGAGATCCCCATCACAACTTTCCATCTAACACAACAATGGGAATATTTGGTAGATTACTTCAATCTTTGAGGTGTTTCTGTAGCAGTTTAATGTCATCTGGTGGACACTGCTGCAGCTTGTCCATCCCAGCTTCTTTCAAGTTTCCGACTCTTCTTTTGGGACTCATACAGCAGTGTGGAGAACTGATTTAATGAGTTGATATAGGCAGAAAATAGCCACTGTGAAAACTAATGACTACTAAAGCATTAGGGAGTTTGTGTACTGAAACATTCATTGTTAGCACGCTTTGCATCATGCAAGTATGTTCTCACCTCCTTGCATGCACACAGGCTTGTTCATGTTCCATTTGGAGTGTGGGACTGTAGGGTTTCTGGTGCATGTTCTGCCTTTCCTCTGAGAGACAGTACTGCCAAAGGCAGAAGGACCCATACTTTTTGAAAGGTGGCACCTTTTGTATTTGAGCTTTGAGGAATAGCTGCAAAAATTCGTCTGTTTCCAGACCACCCTGCTGCATGTGCAGTGTATTGGTGTGGGAATGGGGCTGGAGTTGGCCTTCTTTGGAAACCTGTGCCAGAATTCTGGGGTTGTGCAAAACCTGTTCAACTTGCTGTTGAACTGAACTCATGTTGGGTCTGGTGGATCCAGACTCCAGTGGTGGAGTTGCTTACCCCTGTAACACCAGCAGCACTGTCAATTCACTTTGCTTCCCAAGGGTCTCCTGTATCCTGTTGTTCCGGAGGCAGACAGGGTAGATCAGCTGTAGGCTCTGCCTGTGATGAAACAGGTGTTGGTCTCTTCCCAGAGGAAGGAAAGGCAGGTCAGTGGTTCCCTCCATCCACGTAGAGCTCTGTCATGTGGTGTGGATGAGAAATGGGCAAGTGGGCAGAAGGAATGATGTGATAACCCTGGGGCAGGTCACCAGACATCACAGACCTCACTTTCACATGGGCCTCGTTTTGTGCTTGGAAGACAAATAGGCAAAAGTTCTTTGTATATTTAGCAGTTGTTTGGTGGTGGTAACAGGACAGTTTAGGGAGCGGACTGCTTTCCTGTACCCATCCCCCTCACACCAAATCTCTCTCCATGACTTTAGTAATGGCTATTCACCGTTAGAAAGTGCCTTTCCTCCTTTGTGGTGTTATTTAGCACAGGCTTCAATTAAAAGCAAGCCTGGGGAAAATAGGGGATGGTTGCCTAGTAACAAATTGCCTTGGGATCTGAAAAGATACAGCAGAATTAAGGGTTAATATTTGCAGGTGAAAGTAGGAATGTCCAGGGACGTGGGTGGTGGAGGTTTTAAGCTAAAAAGATCTAGGACATGGTTCAGAGAAGCAGAGTTCCCACTGGGTTCTCTCTCCAAATAACAACACAAGATGAGCAGTGTTTGTTTAGTTAGAATCCAACTGATGGAAATTTAGAGAGAACACAAGATCACTGTTTGAGGATGCTTCTTTGTGTGTGTTATTTACATAATTTGCCACAGTGTTGCAAGGTTTTCTATCTCTGCATCTCATTCACAGTTCAAAGCTTGCCGTAAATAAGCAGCTGCAGATAGCCACATAGCCTACAAAAAATAGTGACTTCTTTTGTACACATGTTCCCTGGGGTAGCCTGGTTTCCTCAAGGTACCCACAGGTGTCAAAAGATCAGTGTTAAATACTT